>CAJQZN010036237.1:0-30758 GCA_907164685.1 Colias eurytheme | reverse complement strand
GCCTCATTAATACAAGGATTGCATGTCGTTTGTAAAGTTTTTTTTTTAATAATTCAAACGAATATATTCTCGAAGATATCTAGGTTAATGATTGATCCAATTTATAATTTAACCTTTAAATTAATATCCGTATACAGCGGAATAATATCAATTGTACTTTAGGAGGAAGTAATCCTTTTTCTGCACCAAATTTAATTTATTTAATTTAAAATACTATTAAAATCAAGTCAATAAATGACAATCTCAGTTATAATAGTCAATGCTTAAATGTAGATGTATAAAGGAATTTACTTGTTATTTTTAATTGTTTAAAATTCAATTTATGCTTTAAAAATCATACAACAAAAGCAAATTATTAATTTTTATAAAGAGTAAAAATTTTGAAAAAAATGAAACTATGAAACATTTATCTATATAAATATATCAAAATTAACTTTAACTATTCTCAATACATTTTAACGGGTTCAATAACATTCTATGTTAATGAATGTCCCGTAATATCCATCTGCGGCTTTCTATTTTGACACAAACGAAAGGTACTACAAGGAGAATTAAGGTGTAGGTTTTTTTATGTCAGAGCAAGCAAAGGGGCAGGTGGGCAACCTGATGTTAAGTGATTAGTCTATTTGCCAAATTTCCTTATATTATGTAAATAATATGAAATATTTTAGCAATTTTCTAGATCATAACATGTAGGTTAAGGTTCGATACATGTTTTTGAGGAATGTCTTAGAAGTTTAATGAATTGAAATACCGTAATAGGCGCGACCTTATGCGATTTGCTCTACATTAAAATTAAATCAAGTTAGGTTAACAATTTATGCATGCAGTCTCGTTATCTAACACTGTGTTTACGTTTTTTATTGTATAATAGTATATCGATTATAATTTATTAAGAATAAGGTTTATGTGATCACATTTTTGGAAGTTTAAGCTTTTAAAGAAAATATCGGGAGGTTATATTCGTTCGTTTTACTCAAATCTTCGAATATTTAGCAGAATTCTCCTTTAAAAATTATCGTTTAAATATAATTTAATCATATAGGTACCTACATAAAATTAATTTATACCATTCAAATCATCAGATCAACCAGCAGTTAAATTAATGCAAATATCGTTGCAGTAGGAACATAACAAAATAAATTCAAGAAGGAAAAATATCTAAACACACAATTAATATTACATAGTAAGTCAGATTTAATTAGATTACAATATTGCTAGAACCTATTTAGAAACTAAAACTAATTTAGAAATGAATATCAATTCCATTGGTATGTAAATATATCTCGTGCTTAATTTACCTCGATAGATAAGTGATAAATGTAATATAAACGCTTGCATATATAATTATAATAGATTTAATGCACATTTCAGTAATTAATTAAAATGAATCAATTCATTGAATCACTTTTAACACGAAAACTCACTATTCCTTGTCTTAATTGTAGAGCATCTGAAATAACTCCCGTTCGATGTTTTTGTTTTACGATATTAAAATATTTAGCTAGCTTACCGCCTGCGGCTTCTCCCGCTTTGTCTAAAACCTAATAAATTATATAAAACCATCCTCTTGAATCACTCTAGTCATTTACTCTATTAAATAAAATCCGTTGCGAAGTTTTAAAAAAATAAGCATACAAAGGGACATAGGGACAGAGAAAGCGAATTTGTTTTATACTATGTAGTGAAATAGGTACTATGTGTATAATATGTAACATATTTCAAACATTAGATATGTGTATAAATCCTGAATATGTGAAGATCTGTGGTATTTATCAACAATTAGGTACTACCAAATGTAATTAATATAAGAATATTATATATCTAGTCAGAAATTGTAGTCTAGATTCTAGACCAATCTATGAGCTACTTTATTCCGGGTACGCGATCCAGTTTCGAATGTTTGTTCATTAAAATAAATGTACTTACATAATATACAAAAACTTTGCTTATTACTTTGCTATCTTGAACGTTTATTTTAGCTATTTCCATTCGTCCCTTTTAAGTAAATAATAACAATTGTTCCAAATTTCATATTATCATATTTATCTATTTAAGTAGGTATTATATATAAAAATAAACCCGCTTTTCCTTGGTCCCGGCATCATGCGTGAAACGGTGTACCGATTTCGATAATTTTTTTTTCGAAGTCGGGGCGGACCGCTAATTCTAAATGTATTCGCAAAATATATCGCATGTTATATTCTATCCTTAAGACAACTACGTTACGTTACATAACAACCGCGACGGAATAACGTCATATCCTCGTATAAAAGGCCTAAACGAAGTTAAAAACTTTGCTGATCCTGTTAAAACTTTATAATAAAAGGTCACCGACTTCCTCACACTAAAAAGTAGTTGAGTCTCGGCGACTTTTTTGTTACAGTTTCATTTATTTTACGAAATTCTAGACATTATTCTGGTAACTAGTTATGGATGTTTTGACCCACACAAATTAGTCTCCTCTTATAATCATTATTAGACCATTACCCACACAAATTAGTCTCCTCTTATAATAATTATTAATTATTAATTATTTTGACCACCTCCTCGGTACAGTGGTTGACGCGTGAGCGTAGAACCGAGGGGTCCAGGGTTCGATTCCCGGTGGAGATGAAAAAAAAAAAATGTCTCGGTCTGGCAGGACACAGAAGGCTGATCACCTACTTGTCCCTAAAGAAAAATCGATCAGTGAAACAGATGTATGAATAATGCATCTGCCCCCTACCCCACTACGGGGACACGGGACTTCACTACACTATAATAATTATTTATTCCCGCTTTTGTAACCTGCCTGTAGCGTTTCTCAATATAATTCGAAACAGTAGTTCCTGATTAGCGCATTCAAAAAATAGGTAGACCTTTCTAGCTTTATATTTATTACGGCATCTATAGATTCATAGTAAGTAGTAACGTTCAACTATTTATTTTTATGATAATTATAAATAAATAAATAAATAAATATTATAGGACATTATTACACAAATCGACCTAGTCCCACAGTAAGCTCAATTAAGGCTTGTGTTGTGGGTACTAGGCGACGATAAATATAATATTTAATAAATACATATATATAGATAATAACACCCAGACCCAAGAACAAATAATTGAGTTCATCACACAAATATTTGCCCTGACCGGGGATCGAACCCGGGACCGTCGGCTCAGTAGGCAGTTACTTTACCACTGCGCCAACCGCGTCGTCAAATAATATAATTGTCTTCTTTTTTATATACATATTTTATATACCTATTGGCCAGAAATTGCTTATTTAAACTATAGGTAATATGACGCAATAATACATGTTTAAAACGAAACACCGAACCACATGTAAGGGCCATCCATAACCACAAACCATTGAGTTACTATGTACTACATACCACCACAAACATAATATTATGTAAATTATTCTAAAATGTCCAATCACGTGATTATCAATAGTCTTAATCTAGATTCTAGACAATGATAGAGAACTAGTCTCTATTACTACATAATTAATGTCTATCAAATAATACACGCGGAAAATAACTCAGTCTGTCCGCATCATTTTCGTAACTATGCGTCTAATTAACCAATTCATTATGATTAGTGTGAAGTGAGGTGTGAATGTATTAACTATTTCGTTACACTTGTATTATTTGTATGCACTGACTTGGTCTATTAAATGCAATTAAGTAGTGTATGTATGTTTAATTACTAAGTGCGAATATGATATCGGGTCGTTGAACTTGCGTGATCCTTTAGTTTGTTACAGAAATGATGAAGAGTTATAGTTCTATCATTTTAAAACTATTTCTATTGGATTAACATAGCCAAAATTGAATGAATACATTAAGATAGAACTCGGCATTTAGATTAGGACACTATTAATTCTTAATATTGATTCCATAACCGTATAAATACTCAAAAATCGAAAGCACGCGTCTATTAAATTTTCGTATGCACATATATTATGAAAATTCCAACGGAAAAGATACACGATTTTTAATAGTATTACATAGCATACATAAAATTACAATTATAATAATATATTGTACCTATATATAGATCTACTAGCTTTCCGCCCGCGGCTTCGCCCGCGTTTTCAAAGAAAATCCCGTTCCCGTAGGATTTCCGGAATAAAACCTATCCTATGTCCTTTCTCGGGTATCAAAATATCTCTATACCAAATTTCATGCAAATTGGTTCAGTAGTTAAGGCGTGATTGAGTAACAGACAGACAGACAGAGTTACTTTCGCATTTATAATATTAGTATGGATTTACTCGCGTTAATTTATTTTTTAAATCACTCTGTTATAATTATTAAACACTATATTTGAATAGGTTTTTAATACAATGACAACCTACGTTTTAAATACATTTTCTTTAATAAGAAAACGTAATATTTAGAAATTGAATATCCATACATGGTCTAATCAAATTTACATAGTAATAACGGTGCCGATACATGCAATAAAAATAAAAGACCAGTAACATCACATGAGCTTTAAATAGAATCTGGACAAGCACGAATTGAATTACCCTAGTGGTGGTTCCGTATGTTAACTATAAAAAAGAAAATACAATTAATAAGGTTAATTTCCCCATTGAGTTGATAAATAAAATTGTAAAACCAATAAAAAAATAAATACTGTGGATGTAATCGTTTTCTTTTTAAAAGCTATAACGCTATCAATCTAACTTATCGTATTACTTTTGTACACTACGAAATTAGGGCCGGTAGCTTATTTTGCATATTAAGTACATTCTATTTTACAAGTTTAGTTGAGCTGAAGCTTTTTCTTAAATTAAGGACGATTAATATGATTCTAGAATTTACATTTTAATTTAATTAATTGAGCGGTTAATAAAAGTCGACGTTACATGCATGCTTCAGTGGCTTGCTTATTGCTATTCACGTTAATCATTTAAGATAAGTCCCGAGAATATTTTGTGATCAAATGTTGCATATTTCAGACACAAACCAGGTCTAAAGCTTCTGGAATTTATATAATTATGCCTTAATTTCCGGCTACCTATTACAATATGATTTAATAAACAAATATTGCATATCAGTGAAATGTTTTCACTATTTGACTAGTAACTTTCCATACATGTAGAAAAAGTTCCATACTTGTTATTGTAACGGTATTCAGCCGAACGTTCAGTCGCGCAAAAAACAGTATTACATTATGATTTATGGCTGTATTTTGGATAGTTATAAAGTATTTTGTTGCAGATAGCTGGCACTGCTCACCAGCCCGTATTTGGGTTTATATACAATGATTTTTTAGACGAACTCGGTGTTGGAACCGGCGCTGTCACCCTTGTGTATGGAGTGTTCCAAGTCACGCTCGCTATTGCTGGTAAATATTGCTTTCATTACATTTTCACATTTTCTACAGTAAGAAGAATATAATAAATCTGCCATATATATCTGTAGTTAATAGTAAAATATTTAATAGCGTTTGTAATAAAATTGTAATACAATTATACGATATGTATTTCCGATTTTAAATTTTTGTGTTAAGATTATTAATGTATGTAACGAATCTTACTGACGTAAAGAATCTGGATATATTTTAATACTAGCTGCGCTTTGCGGTTTCACCCGCGTGGCTCCGCTCCGGTTGCTCTTAGTGTAATGAAGCCTTTAGCCTTTAGCCTTCCTCGATAAATGGGCTATCTAACACCGAAAGAATTTTTCAAATCGGACCAGTAGGTAGTTCCTGAGATTAGCGCGTTCAAACAAACAAACAAACAAACAAACTCTTCAGCTTTATAATATTAGTTTGGCAGTTTGTTTGCGCAATTTTATTTTCGTCTGTTATTGTGGTGGGAGATACTATCTTAGACGCGGCTTCTTAGTAAACATTTAAATTCTTTATCTTGTGTGTCTATGATTTCTTTTTATTTTAAATTGTTTTAAATAAAAATTCCATTACGTTATAACCTAGAGATTTATTCATTAAACAAATAATTGCACCCACATCAGTTTCTAGAATGTTGCAAATGTATGTGTATAAAAAGTAAATTTAAATTGGAACAACAGCTATGAGAAGGGTTATACTGGTATTATTATCTCGATGCATACGAATTAAACGATTACGTAATTCTTGTTCAAAATTGATAACAATTATTTAATATGTATTTGCTGTTCCACTTTAATAATATGAAGCTAATCTTATGAAAATACCAATGAAAATTTTGTATTCGTGTATTTTAAGCTATGAATGCATTCTAAGAGCATTATTAATACTATTCACATTACACATACATAAAGCAATTTATTTTCGCTAAGTAAAGACTCCGAGTTTGAAGTAAGTAGGAAAGGTCACCAAAAAGCTATATAAGTATAAAAATTTAATTGCACGTATAACAAAGTAAATATAAAAATTTACATTTACATCCATTTTTCACATTGTTATGTCTTAGATGGTTATAAATCATTGATTATCTTAATATAAATCGAAACATTTATTCAAAGAAATATAAAATTAATTTGATTTGTTAGTCATACTTTGAATTAATTATAAGATACTATTATACTGACGTTTTTTATTATGACATTATACTAGGAGTGAATGCCACATCGGGAATAAATCATAACTTATGTTTTAAACTATTAAAATATTAACATAGCAACTGTTACTGAACGAAAATATATAATAATCCGTTTAACATAATATATCAAACTAAACATATTTTACAAAGATTTTAAAATAACATAAGTTAATGCAAATATGCGGGAACAATGGTTTTAAACGGGCAATAAAAAACTATGTTTATTTTCAGGATTCTCCGCAAATATAGCACTGAAGAAATTATCACTAAGACAAGTTGGACTTATCGGAGCATTTATTTACACTTTCGCATCATTTTTAGCCATTTTTGTGGTGTCAACAACACAACTGATTATAACAAATGGATTCTTGCAAGGGTTAGGGATGGGCCTCCTTATTCCGGTGTCATATACCAGCTTTAACAGTTATTTTACAAGGAAAAAAGTGCTTTATTTGAGTCTATGTAAGGCATCTATTGGACTGATAACGATGGTGTATCCATTGTTCATAAAATTTACTATAACTGAATATGGATTTCGAGGCACGTTAGCTATTTTGTGCGCGATATCTTCTCACAGTATTTTCGGGGCATTAGTAATGCACCCAGTACAATGGTATATGGTGAAGCGAGTGAAATCATGCGAAAAAATTGTTTGTAAGTATATTTTATTACTTGTAAATTAATCATCAATTCGTATTAAATAACTGTATTCAGACTTAGCCTCTTTATAGTGTTTGTAAGAATATTATTTAATAAAAAAGTCTCGGGCTAACGTGCATGTCTGGCACTCCACTGCAATTAGAAAAACTACCTTTTCCTGCTTGTCACATAGCATTAAAATGTATTATGTAGATTTAAACTATTTAACACATGAATACGATATAAATTGGCAATTCTATTCCAGTGATCCCACCAACGCCAGCGATAGAAAACGGCAAAAGTTTCGACTACCCGAAGAGTATAAACGGAACAAAACAAGACGCGAGATCCGTAGAGAACTTGTACATAAAGCAAGGCTTAGAGAACCACAAAGGATCTGGGCTTTTATTCATTCCCAAGTTGACCGACTCAAGGAGATTAAGTATTCCCGTGGTTTTGATACCAGCGGACAAGAGTGATGGCAAGTTCAACTCTAGTGACAATGTGTATATAGAGAACCTTTATAAAGCGGCGTCCGTGTCCAGTTTGGGCAACTTCGGCAACATGGGATCTACGCCCATGCCTATAATCAAGAATAAGGAAGGTAAATGGTAAGGCTCTTTACTAGTTCAAATAATAATATTATGTATTTAAATCGTAATAAATTTGAATAAGCAGATGCTAACACTGAATAACGCTGCATAGATATTTTCAAAAAAATAATATTAAATATGAACAACAAGGATACACATATATTCTAGAAACTGAATTATGTATAGACATAAAATTGTTTCGCCGAGACACAACTGGAACGGTCCACTATAGCTAATATTATAGACTGACACTGATTCTACACCTTTCACTGATCGAGATGCTATTTTTACATTACTATCTACGATTTTTACATAATGTATCTCATTTTGAATATCAATTAATTGACGTCATTAAACCAGTATTTATTTTGATCTATTTCCTTTTACGAGTTCGGATAACCATAAATTAGACCCTTTATTGGAATCCTAGATATGCGACAGAGTCGAGAACTGATCTAATGAGGGTTGATTTATCTATTAAGGTTTTTTAGGGGTCTTAGAATTTCAAGATAATTTCTTCTTAGGCTAATTAGAATTAATGATTTATATTCTTATATGCTCATTGGAAGTGATAATTTAACAAGGAGTTATTCATCTTATTTTAACGTAGATAAATTGAGCAGACACATAAATAATAAATGAAACATGTACTAAAAAACATAATTTATTGCGACTGCTTCAAAATATTGTTCATTTATATTATCTAAGCATTTTATTGGTTAATTTATTAAGTGTGAAACTGATGACTATAAATGGCTAGTTTTCTTACTTTTATTTATTTATTGCATTGCGTGATGTATACCTACACATAAAATATGAAACTATAATGAACACAATGACATCATACAAAATAATACTAGTAGGATTTTATAGATCAAAATACGAAATCAGGCATAAGTATTTGAAAAACTCAGAATCATTTTCTAATATGTATTCTCACTAACAAATAACCGATGTCGTATCTTTAGAATGTTATTCCAAAGATATTCTCTAGTAGTGTGTTTATAATGTGGATATTAATAAAAAAAGAAGATTAATTTCTACCATACCCAGCTAATATATGTATAATCGTAAAATTACTGTGTGATATTAATAAAATTTCATATTTTTAGGCAAACAGTGGCTGAATTTCTTGATCTGACTCTTCTGAAGGATCCTATCTTCGATAATATAATTTTCGGGCTGGCGCTGTCGTTTTTCGCTGACCTTACATTCTTTACATTGGAACCACTTTTCTTGGACAAAAACAATCTCTCAAAGGTGAGTCGCATTGATTTACTTTAATATATAGTTGTTTACAAAATATTTTAATCTATAGAACATGATTTTAAATGTCTGATGTAAATATCACCGTATTTTATAGATACATATTGTTGATCCTTTTTTAGAAATTAATTTCGCACAGAAAATTTTTCTAAATGCATACGAATGACGCACGTGTATTTGTATAATTGATTCATGAATAAGATATAGTCATTTTACAACGGCATTTATTATAATGTTACTCTACATAACTATTTAAGAATTTAACGATACAGAAAAAAAAACGTGAGATTAAATTATGTCACGTTCACCGACGATTTCAATAAAATTTATGTATCGTTTTATACTTGCTTCTTTTGACGTAGATAACATGTTTAGGTATAACTTGGTTTATAATTAACTTTGACACTGGTGTCTAGGTCTATCGGAATTTCATTTTTCGGTCGAGTTTTATGTCATACCATAACGATTTTATTCAATACATATAGACAAATGAACATATTTTTTCAAAAAGGCAAAATCAACATATTTTTTCCATAAACATATCGACTTCTTTCTATGAAAACAATCATTTATTTACATTGATTTATTTATAACTCCAATCTGACATTTTATTCGCACTAAATGATAATTTATTACGGGCAATATTCATTATTAAAAAAAACGATTAGAGTACCTATGTTCCTCCTTAGACTGACATCTAATAGTGTTAGTAATAGTAGCTTGTGAGAATCCTTCCAAATATTCAAAAATTCTAAATAAGTTATTAGCTAAATATACAAACAGACGGATAGACTGACATACTGAAAAAATATGAAAAATTGTTAAACCAAGAATATTATAATTGGTTATTTCTGTTATTTCGACATTTCATTAGCAACAGAATATAACAACAATCCCCATTTAATTCCGTGTAAAGCTAAATGTAGAGCCACCTTTTAATAATTTAAAATGTCTAGTTAACTTTTTTTTATTAAAAACTAGCAATGCCCTGCGGTTTCATCCGCATAGATAGCGATATCGTTACAGTGAAAAGTCTACTATAGGTCGGACTATAAGGTTTAATTTTTAATCACATGATAATCACCTTTACCCCGTCCCGCACTACGGCCTTTTTTTTTTGTTTTAGTGGGGAAATCTTTCATCCGACATAACCCACGGCCTCCGGGGGAGGGGCCGTGGGTTATGTCGGATTCCTACCGACCAAAACCCCACTGTGTTCCGTCAAGACGCATATTGGTAGAATTCCTCCATGACCCCCGCACTACGGCTTGCTCGAACAGTATACCTACTATTTTCTGTAGATTGACACTTTTAAAAATTCGTTATATCTTTTGAATGGAATAAGGTTGGGTCGCCTAAGATCGGATGTGACATAAGATCGGATGCATGGAATAACTCGCAAACTAGGCAATATTCTCTACTGCTACCAACACTACTAGATCCGCCATTTTGTTCTGCCCCTCTCTTCACTCTGCGGCCGGCCAGCGACCAGACGGGACGTGTACACAGGTGATTCAGCAGAAAAGGTGTATTTTGTGGCGAAAATCGTCGATCCGATCTTACCTACAAAATTTTGATGGCTCATTGTGGAGAGTACTTTCATTGAAATAATGTAATTAATTATTTTGGGGCAGAATTAGCGAATCCTCTTTCCATCTGTATACTTTGATTACGCCTAGGACGTTCACAACCCAAGATCCGATCTTCCCTCCCAATGCCGAAGATCGGACCGAAGTTTGGCTCTTGACTGCGCCTTATGCAATAATGCGCAATAATTATTAACTTTTAATATATTTAACTATCCAATGACGCTATGACTATCAGACCTTAGGTACATTTTCATTATTTAGTCCTAGAACACGGAGGATAAAAGTTTGAGAAACTTAATTAGGATGAGGAGGGAAGACCGGACTAAAAAAACGCAATAAAAAAAAAACTTCTTTGTCAAATTTTTTGAGGAATTTCCTGACTCAATCATTGATGCTCAATGTATGGACGTAAGTCCGGATGTTTTCCTAATGTTAACATTATTATTAAACGCATAGAAGTGAAGATACTACATAGTCCGATCTTCGGCCGAACTGTTATTTTCTTCACTATGGTAAGTCGAAAAAAGTCTGCTTTTTAGGCTCTAAATTTGCTTAGATAGATAGCATCTACGCAAACCAAAAAATTAGGGGTTAAACAATATTTCTTTGTCATCAATTTACAGTTGACCGCAACAGAAAAACGACATCGAATCATGAGAAATAAAATAAAAAATACAGTACGTATAAAATTTTCGGCATATGCGTCCGATCTTAGGCGACCCTACCTTATCCAATTCTTTTCATTTAAAAAGTATTTTGCTGGTATTGAAACAGTCTATAATAAAACATCATTTAATGGGATAAGGATTAATATATGTGTATCGATAACATGGTTTGATTACTGTCGGCACTTCTATTTACTTTGAAAACGTAAAAAAGTTGTTGTAGTAACATAACTACTGAAGATGGACATATGGTATCGCGGACTTTCTTGTAGATATTGATCCATTCTATAAAACCGTAGAACATTTTTTTGTTCTATCTTCAATAGATTCCGCAGCGCACGCGATGACAGATTTTTTATTGAGGATTTTTTTACACCTTGGGTTACATTATTGCATTTTTGGTAAGGATCTCTAATTTTTTTGAAAATGCAATATAGCCTATGTTGCTCAGTAAAGATGCAGCTTTCTAATGGTGAAAGAATTTTTGAAATCGGTCCAGTAGTTTTTGCGTGAAAACCATACATACATACATACATACTTACAAACTTTTCCTCTTTATAATATTAGTATAGATAGTATAGATATATATTAATTTAGCCTTTAATATGTAAAAAACAGGTTTATGAAAATTAAATAAGTAGGTATTCCGTAAAATTGTTACTTTGAAAAATATTCGCATGTGATTTAGAAACACATTTAGCAGTTCATTACACCAAAATAAATGTGATTGATCTAACCTGATATTTGCAATATTATTACATTCAATTTACACGAGTGGAACAATTAAGAAGTCAAATCGAATATTTCGGTTGTGGTTTAAAATTACGGAAAGACTCATATTACAATAAACCAAGGATAGTTTCACAAAAAAAATATTTTAAATATTACTATGTATTATTATACAATATTATGACGTAGATAGTTGAGAAATTAAACAGATTTAAATAATCTCCACGAATTTTTGCCTATTTTGTAAACTTGCTTTTGATATCAGCACTATTGTTCCCATGTAAGGGAAATATGTAGGCATACGTACATATATCTCCCTTACAAAGGAATAATACAAAAAAACCTTATTACAAACTACTATCTGTACCATAGTGATAAAAAGAAAGAACACTACAGAGTGTGAAAGTAAATGCCTTCCGAACTCAACTTCCGCTAGACTAATGACGCAAAATTTATGCGAATATTTGAAATTTTTATACCACATGAGTCAGTGCTAATTGATATCAATCCATTAATTAAACTAGACATAATATATGAATGAACAAATAGTGAGGCCAATAGACAGTCAGGGGTTTTCGTTTTGTTTATGAAATGTCCTTGATTCTTAGTATATATTTATAAAACAGAAAACACCTTGAATGTGTCTAGATATTTTTATATCAATGGATATTATGTTCGGGTTAATATTTAGGTCAGTTTCGTTACGTAACATTGAGGAAAAAATAAAACGGCATTTTAATTGCGAACGGCGATGCTACAAATAAGAAAAGGTCTTTGACTTGGCTTTGCAATAGGTATATACCTAGTGAAACTTTAGTCATTTTTTATTAAGTTTGATTACAGTTAAATGTGAAATTAACCGATTTAGTCGAATTAACAGCAAAGTTAATGGAATGTCATACGTCATATGACTAACTAGGTACTTTAAAAGATAATCATGTAACAATATTAAATGACATTATAATTGAAATATTCACCAAATATTGCATAATAAAATCTCATATCGATACACGTGACGACGGCACAAATAATTCGTCAGCCCTTTGTTATTACATTACATAACAATTGCCATATTTTTCTATGATTTGATGGGAAATACGTAAGCAGATTTTTTGGCGGCGAACCTCAATCCTGAAGAGCAGACTGAAAATCAGCGCTGTTGCTCTCCTTCGAGTCAATCAGCATAGCTGAGTCTGGACCTTTGCCACAAAACTATTTTTTTTTTATTATTTTTTTATTGTGTTCTTTAGGTTAAGTAGGTTTAAATGTATGTATCAAACTTGTTGTGGTAATAAACGTATTCATTCATTCATTTAGGTCTACTATCGCTACCATAACATAGTTAAAAACAAAGTCGTTTCCAGAATCCCAGTGTCTGAATGTGTAGATCTTTAAAAGTACGCAGTGGATTCTCTAGGAAAGCCTAAGCTTTTAATTTGATAAGTTTTAGATAAAGCGGGCGCATCCGCGGGCGAATGCTATAATACATATATGTACATATTAAGCTACGAATGATATAATCCTAAAAAATAAAGTTCAAATATGAATTGTTTTTAATGAGAGGTGAACCAGCAAGGCGTTCATCGTTATAATAATTGGTGGGCAAAAAATTCCAGACAACGATACAGTATACCCGATGATATTATCTGATTTTATTTCAATGTAGGTATTTAAAAATAGTTTCATCTAAATTTCTAATAAGTCTGATATTATTAAGGTACTATATACTTGACATTTATTGATAGTTAGATTAGATAATTATATTCCAACTTAATTCACGTGCTTGCGTCATTCTCATAAAAAATCGTAAAATATCAAACAGATAAATAAAATCCAAATAAACGCCAGTTAATAAAATGTTGAAGTTTGATGTCAACTGGTAACATTAATATAATAAATCACAAATAAATAAATAACTCTTAGAACAAATCGTTACAACTTGAAAATTGTATAAGAAAGCTTCAAACAATCAACAAAATGTATCGAACAAAATAACGCTTTAAAAAGTCATTAATAACATTCCAAACTAAAACAAATTACTCAAATATATCTACATATGAGTCAGCTTACACAGTTTCATAGAACAATCACCAATAGAACCATATTAGGCCAAAAAAAAATAAACAAAACTTATATTCAAATTTCGTTCAATCAATGGTTAAGTACGCCCATGAAAGATATTAAATCTGCGAAAAAATTTGCGAGCATTATCTGGTACTTTCTTTCGGTTTGAAGTTTCCGTTCGACCTCCTTCAGAGCAAGTGTAGACACGAGGTTACGATCGAGTATTCCGGAGGTTTTGCCGCGAGGAATGCAGATAGGGTTGCCAAAATTATCTTAACGATGTGTAATTAGCATATTTTATGTTATTGATTTTATAGATTAAGATAGATCAGATAAGAGATTATTTTAAAACGAAATCTCTTAAACCTTATCTAAATCTTTGTCCCACGGTTCTTTTTATGCGGAAATGAAGTTATAATCAAATGCAATAATGCATTAAGATAAACAAAGTTTACTATTTCAACGAATTCAGATTATTTTGTTTTTATTCACATAAATTAACATTTAAAAATTTTGTTTATGTTATTCAAACATAATAAAAACCATAGATAAACGTTTGATAAATATGTTAAAATTATAAAAGCACAACCCTGATACAGTCAATGAAAATCATTGTGCAATATTATTCACAAATAACCAGTTATCATACTGTGAATAGTTTTCAAGTTTTGGTAACCGAAACAACTTAACACATTTAATCCGAATATTAAGTCACATTTTATAATAATTAATTTATCTGCTTATCGTTTCTATGACTGCATCTAAACAAACGAAAAACGTTAAGATGTAAATCAGCGATCAATTAATATCACATTAACAAAATTCAGCAATCTACATTTATAATTATACGTTCTATTGTATTTTATTAAAATTTATTTATTAATGAATTATTAATTATTATTGTATGGCAAATATGACTTTTAAATATATGCGTATCTACAGTATTGTTTATCAAAGCATTGTAACTAATGTTCTCCAAATAGTTGCAGTTCCTGAAGTCATGTGTTTTTTAACCGACTTCAAAAAAAGGAGGAGGTTATCAATTCGGCCGGTATGTTTTTTTTTTTTTTTTTTTTTTTTATGTATGTACACCGATTACTCCGTGGTTTCTGGACCGATTTACGTGATTCTTTTTTTGTTCGATGCGGGATGGTGTCGAATTGGTCCCATAAAAATTTTATTCGGATAGGCCCAGTAGTTTTTATTTTATGAGCATTTTTGTCTGTATTTGTAAATGTTGCAAGTGCAAGTTTGAAGTCGGTTGTTTTTAACGCAGTTATTGACTTGTTATGCAAATTAATTAGGTCTTAGAACGCCAGCGTGTTCTATAAATAAAACAATCAATTATCTCATATAAATAGATTGTATCCTTCTCAAGTCAATAGCCTTTGTATAAAAACAGTTAGGTATAATTGTTATATTTATCTAATGTTGCGCAATGTTTCGGAACATCTGATGTTACTGACCGCGCACAAACTACTTATTTAATGATATTCACGATTAAATATTTCTAAGATGTTACAAGTTATGCAAACTAATTAAATATTATCTATAATAATTTTGCGAACGATATTTTTAAATAATGTTACGATACATCCGATTAATTTTGAATTAAAAGTTTTTCTAGCAGTAGATATTAATATTACGTAAAATAAGAATCAATTGTAACGTTCGGAAACATATTATGCTAATAAAAAAACTTATATAATTAACATTTTCTTGAATCCAAACAGTTTTGTTAAATTAAGAAAAAAATCTCTCATATATTTTATTGCCCCAATTCGCCCCAATATAATTTCTAACCTAATAAATACGAATGACGTAGTTATAATATGGCCTTATTAAAGCAGTAATTAAATTTGAGTTGATAAGTCATAGAAACCTTTGGAAGTTGGAACCTTAGCCTTCCGTATAGCGAGCTTCGTCACCTAAAAGATAAACAAATTTGGCCATTAATTTTGACCTTAAATTTATAAATTCATTCATAATAGTAAACAAGATACATTTCCATACTGAAATAATTCCACTGTTATTCTATGTAATACTAATAAAAAGTTTTTAAATTTATTACCATACCGACACAATATTAGATTTTATACCATCGAAATGTCCTGAGGTATAAATTATTAGCTGTGCTCCGTGGTTCGGCATTGTTCGCCTCCTATTGGTCTTAGAGTTATGATATATAGCCTATAGCCTTCCTCGATAAAAAGACTATCTAACACCGAAATAATTTTTCCAATCGGACCAGTAGTAGGTACCTGAGATTAGCGCGTACAAACAAACAAATTTCGATGTTTTAAACTTCATTACAAAGAAATTAACATCTTTCGCTTTCGATAAGTTATTGAAAAATTCTGTGTAATCTATTGCACATTAGTTTTCTTTGCATTTAATTTTAATTTGTTTGTACTACTTTGAAGGATTTATTATAATTGTATAGCGAGGTTGTAACCTCAGTGTAGCTATTACCAAATCTGCAAACCGCATGTTAGTGGAAACGCCTGAAATGTATTAGATTCACACGCTTTAACAAGTTTCATTTAACGGGTATACGTACCGAGAATATTCATTATTTGATGAACATGGAATTAAAATTATGTTTATAATTAAAAATATAAATATTTAGGGGGATGTTTTAGTTTCGTTCACTATTGTTCTCTATTGTTCACAATAATTGTGTTAGTAGTTATAACTTTAATACATTCCAATATTATAAATGCGAAAGTTTGCGTCTCTATTTGGTACGTTTTCTCGACTAAATCACAATAGATTTAGATCAAAATTTTAGGAATGACAATTTAAATCAACTTCTTATCAAAAATTATCCCATAAATGTTGAAAATAGGAAATTAAAGCTCTATCCGTCTGCGGTTAAGCGACGTGGTGTAATAAAATTTCCACAAATCGACGTTCCAATTGTGATAAAATTCGACTCGTAAAAGATGAAAATCCGGGGTCAGTCAGCATTAACTACAACTATTATGCATCTATTAACAACGTAGAAAAATGTAGAATTTAACAATAAAATAAATTAGCAAGATATGGCATGTAGAGCTAATAAAATTAAATCAATATAGATACTAATTAACATTCGATAATTGCCTTGGAGAATAGCCGGCAAATGTTTTGTATGCAGTTCTCTGATTTTGTTGCTTTCGTCATATGAAACTCACTTTGAAAAGGTTTTATTTTTAAAGGAAAGCATATAATGTGTAATTTCCTTTTGTTTTGTACAGGTACGTTTTTTGTATGAAACTGGAAATATAAAAAATTCGTTTGTTTTTTTATAATACATACACACACGTTATTTGAGTACATTGAACTAATTGTTTGGTAAGTCAAAAAAAATTATATTAGCAGTCATTTTTTTACATTGTTCGTTAATTGTTTTGAACAGTGAGACTCCCTAAGGCAGGAGCAATGTTCGCACTTGACATGCTTTTATACATTTTTTTTATAATATTTAACGGTTAAAAAGTAGATCTTGACATAACAGTTAATTTAACGTTACACATACAATCAGAGTATGTGTTAGATGTATCAAGTTAAGCGAACATATTTTAAAACGTCACGAACAAGACCCAAAAACCTGCCTGTCTGAGATGTAACTTCATTGATTATTTAAATATGTCTTAATGAAGAAACCATTTTCAAAGATATAACTCTAATTCTATGTATAAAAATGCGACATAGTTATCAAAATAGTAACATTTGTAACATTGGTTAAATAAATTATGCATGCACACTTTTTACATTGTAAATCTCTACTGTGATGCAAGAAATAAAAGGCTTATTTATTTATTTAACTTTTTCTAGGATATAGAAATTAGGACACTAATTATTGCTTTCGGTTCGTAATGAATACGTTAAGGTGTAAAAATTGTATTTCATTTCATATCTATCCCAATGAGAGACATACAACAATGTAACTTAACAAGAAGGCACGTATTTATTTAACTTTTATACAACAGAACAATGTTTCTTTTTCCAGATTTACACTTGATTGTAATACAATTTTGGTTTATTTATGTTTGCAGTCAGAAATAGCAAATATAATAGCAGTTGGCGGAGCAACGGACATGTGTGCGAGGCTTCTCCTGGGGATCTCTGGACAGTTCTTCCGAATGAACAGCAGATATATGTTCTATTCTGGGGCGTTATTGGCTGCTATGTTTAGAATGGGTAATTTACAAATTAACTGTATATTTTTTATAAACATGTAATATATAGTTCTATAGTCTATACTCTATGCTATAATACTAGTTACGTCTATAACAACTTTGGTTTATATAATGTTGTAAGGCTTGTAAAAGGTTAGTTTTCAGTTACCTCTATGGATTGACAGGACTTATTACAGACTTTAAACTTAATTTTATTTATTCGCATTAACATTCTACCTTTGTTTCAGTGATCATAAACTTCACAACATACACTCCGCTTCTAATCCTAACCGGATTACTGGGTGCATTCAGATCTCTAGTGCATATAGCCCAGCCTATCGTGATGGCGGAGCATGTGCCGATAGAGAGGTATCCACCAGCCTATGGAATATACATGCTGTTGGCTGGAGGCATCAGTTTAACTGTGGGGCCTATGATTGGTGAGTAATTTCTTTATCATAGGCAGATTTGGGATAAAGCATATACCTAGCTCATGCCATTGAGGAAAACGCTGATCTCTGGTGAAATCATTTTCAGAACAGGTCCAGTAGTTCTTGAATTTAATAAACAAATATTTTAATATTTCATTAGTTAGTGATAGTGTGATAGTAATTTTATATTGTTAACGATAAAATAGTCGCCGGGTGGGAAAGTTCATGAAAATTGTCGAAATAAAATATATTGTTATGTTTTTTATTAGTAGGTATACAATATTTTTATCTGTATGATATACAAATTCTAGTAAGTAGTCTAAATAAATCTGGCCCTTGATTTAAACATTATCAGCAACAGTTCAATTAATTTTGGAAGGTACTATTAGTATAAAATTTATTACATGTTGATTGTTGAAGTTGTTCTAAAAACCATAAAAATGTAATTTAAACTTTGATGGAAGCATTACCATACATTATTTCCCTAATAAATTGAATAAAACCAACATTCAAGGCTCAATAAATTTTAACATAATGATTGGCAGTAATTGGATATTATCTCTATCTATTACAGAACCTGCTTGTATTAGACCCTTAAAAATTAAAATTAAAACGTTTAAATGAATCAATTTACCACATCATTTTCGTTCAACGATAGATTCTGGGGCCGTATTATGACCTCTTATTTCCAGACAGATTACGCCGTGAATTGAACTGACGTGCAAATTCATATTATGATCGCAATAACCAGCCATGGTTAATTATGGGATTATATATAATATAAAGTGAATTAAACAGTCAATTTAATTCACGGCGTAAACTGACAGAGGGAATAATAGGTCAAATACGAACCATATTATCTTTTGATAGTATGATTTTGTTTTTAGAGCCACCCTTAATAAAACTGTGATTAAAATAATTAATTTGTAAATATGGAAAAACTAAGCACGGAGAGTAATAACAAATATTATTTGTAGGAAAGTTTTCCAGCGAGCCACTCTGAAGTTGGGCATATCGCGTCAACTTCTTTATTAATATTTGAAGATCCTTTGAAATAAGCTCTGTTACTCGTAAAGATAGCACAAGTTTAAATTTCACTTGAGCACCGCTTGCGAACTTTTACTACTCTCAATTATTATTGTTTACAACAGTATGGCTTTTTAAATGCTACAGTTTCGTAAGAGAAATGTGACTTTTCAAGATAATATAAATACTGTTAAATAGTTTAATTTTGCACTTGATATTTTAACCCATATACATACATTTTAAAATTGTTTGTAGTTTAAGCTGCACCATTTTTCTACATAATATTTAGAATATCAATCTCATCATCATCGTTAAAATTTCAAAAAGATTTATAAAAGCTATTTCTACATTTAAGAAATAAGACCCTCATTCCAGTTATACCAAACTAAGTACATATTTAAATTAACCACACCCTTGACAGTGGCAAAAATCACTAGGTCAATCAGTCAAAAAATTACAAACTTTCACAATATACAAGCGACTACTCAATAAATTAAAATAATCAAGCCTAGAACAAAACCGCGACCACTAAGCCGCAGTTCTTATATAACATATCGACTTACTACAAAATATGTTGTTTTAGGTTTCATTCGAGACTACACAGGCAGCTATAAGATTGCATTTATTATGCTGGCTATGTGCAACTTCTTCTGCGTAATACCCTGGACCGTAGAGGCTGTTATAAGGTACATGCAACGAAGACGAGAAAGCTCACAAATATGCAAACAATGAGACAGAAATAACATCAAAACTGAGTGCTCAAATTTATTTACGTCATATGAAGTGATATAATACGTTATGGCGAAACGACGCCTTCAATATATCAAAAATATGATAGGACTGACATTTTAAAGTGCAAAATGATTATGATACAGTAAGGAATGTAAAACTGTTTTGTTTTATAAGACTGTGTACGTATGTTGTTATTTATGTTGAGTTAAATTCGTCGTAAGGTAAGTTATATAGTTTTAAAGTAAGTTATAGATATACGATTACGTTATTGTTGTAAATATTTATATTAAGACAGATACGGTTATAAAGTTTTATTGATGAAATTAAAATTAATGTTAATATTATGTACACATTCGATAATTCTATGCGCCTGATACTTTAATTATTGTTCTATGAATTAATGTATCTACGCATAATTGCTCAAAACTGAAAGGCCTTTTATCGCTAAGCTTATTTATTGTATTAAAAATAGACCTACAAAACATTATTTCAGTGCATTTGTTAATAATAATTGTAAAGAAAATCTATTTAGGATACCAAAAATAGCTTACTGTTTTTAATATAAGTAAATATATTAAAGAGAAGGAAGTGGGTGATAACATATAAAATGAACAGTAAAACTGGAACATGTATAAGTTAGAATAGATATACCTAACTTTTGACCTACATTCCCAAAAGTCACGGCTAGTTTTTAATTCACTATTTTTTAAGATACATGAGTCGTATATGAAAATATTACGTATGTTTGTTATAGTTTTTTAGAAAATAGTTACGAAGTTACTATTATTTAAGTAAAAATAGCTTATAAACATCGTTTTATAAAAAAATCGAGTCAATAAGAATCAGTTAAAAATAAAAGTCTACCTGTGTACTTTAAGTAACATTACTGCCAAAAATAGCTATGTATGTAATTTTTAACTAATTAGAGTACCTACATTAAATTATTTACACAATATACAAGAATAGTAAAAGAAATAATCGTTCGAAAACGGATGAATTATCGTGCCATCATTTATTATTTTACCATAAAGTCACTCTGAGTAAGTTGAATTAATTTAGTATTACAAGCAATTATTTGTTTGTCTACTTAATATAACAAAAATAACACTATATTGTAGCTTATATCACTCAATAATAGCTTTCTTCAGCTAAAAGAATTTAAAAATACATAAATATAAGAATCCATCAAAATCAACCTTTAAGTGTAGCTTATAATATAAAAAAAATATATTTTTCTATTACAACAACGTAGGTACAAGCAAGTGTAACAGATTATTGGTTAATAGAGACAATTCAGAGTCATTTATTATATCCGTGTAATATAACAGTAGGTTCTATATTGAGCAACATCAATTTAGTTATAAAGTGTCCTTTGTTTTTTAGAGTGTGTGACATTATTTCAAAATAACGAATTGCATGTGTCCCATTGAGTCTATATAAAAATTCAGTTACAAAGATGTTATATTTTTATACTAAGAAAATTTATTTATTTAGTAAAAATTAAGTGTATTCAGTGTCGTAAAAACTGATTCCAGTATCTAATTAAAAGTGATTACTTAAAGCATCAAATTTGTTGTAATTATATATATTTTTATTGTTATTTCGAATCAATTACATTACCCCATAATAATATGACTATTATGTACATACTTTTTTGAACTTCTTGTCTGTTATTTCATGTATTATGTATGTTATATGTCTTTTTAATATAAAATTGATCTGTACCTATGGCTGTATTTTTGTGATAAAAAGTTGTTATTATATATTCTATGTTGAAAATGATAATTTTATCGTTGTCGTCGAATACAAAAATGTTGTTATAATATGTATATTGTTATAATATTCAAATGCATTCAATGTACTTACATAATATATTATGTTAATACTCATACGGATAGAGTATTTATGGTACACTAATATGTAAAACGCTTTAATTACCAATGTTAATGATCAATTAAATGAAGCTAATGAAACTGAGATATATTTCGTTTTATTTGATTATTTCCTTAGTTACAAGTTAGAGAGTAAATTTTACGTGTATGTAGTTCTAGCCGTTTATTTTTTATTTTAACTTTTATCAATAAAAAATAAATTGTAGTTTACGAGAATTTTTTTTTCATTTCTTTATTAGCATTTTGCTAAATAATAATAATAGATATCAATCAAACATATTTTAGTGCCATAAAATAATATATTATGGCAATAATACACTAGGTACAAACATAAAAATAATTAATATTTAAAACGTGACATTGTCTAATAATAAAGAATATGCATAGTGCATACACTTTATTTTTATTTGTATATATTTTATATATTTCTAACGGTTATTTTCTGTTTATTTGAGGTTAAATAAGTAGGTAGCTCAAAATCTATATAGGGTAAAATATAATCAATACATATAATAAAATTGTAGAAAAGTAGTGTCTGTACAATTGAAATATGTAAAAAAAAATTAGCAGGTGTTATTATTTAATCGTGCCCGAATCCAAAACTGTTGTTAAAAAAATTTTTGTCTGTTTGTCTGTTTGTCTGTATGTTTGAACACGCTAATCTCAGAAACGGCTTATCCGATTTAGATGCGGTTTTCACAAATATATTGTGGTAAGCTTCATTTAACATTTAGTGTTTATTTCATGTTAATCGGTTAATAAATAAAAAAGTTATGACCATTTAAGTAATCACGGCGAACATTTCCACCTAAGGGGTGATAGTGGAAATAAATAATCCAAATGAAGCATCAAACGATATGACGTGTACATATTATAGGTACAATTAGACATGGCTTACATCAAAATCGGTTCTGCTATTTACTAGGGGTGAAAGGGAAAAGTTGAAAGTCTGTGAAAGTAGAAGGATATGGGAGCGGGAGGATAGCCATACCCTGGAAATTTTGAACTCTTTTGTACCTAAGTTTTTTAGCTCAGTTTAGAAATAAATTCTACTAACAGTTCTTTTGTGTTATTATTTATTTAATTTATTTTATTTCCTAACTGTAAAATAATCTGCAAGTGCTTATTATTTAATTGTTTATATGGTAGTACGTGTTTACTCAATAATTGTGTGTTAAGTAGTTTACTATGCAGTCACTATTCCACGCGGACGAAGTCGCGGGCACAGCTAGTTTCTTCTAAATGTTAGAACTAGTGACACCGATATACATATTATCTTTGATTTGCAAATAATTAATAACTGTAGTTCTTATCACAAATTCATTATATTGGACAAAGAGCGTGAATATCAAACGTTATCATCAAAATATAAACAGCCTTACTTAGAATATATATTTAAGATTAGATAAAAATATTGAATAATAAAATATCGAAAATAAAATATTGAATAATTTAATTATGATACAGAGCGATTACAAATTTAGATAATGTTAAACAGCCAAACAAAAATCACACGGCATTTTCCTTATCAGAGCTCATATCTCTTTATCAAAAGCGTCAATTAATTTCAAGAGGATCATATTTCAATATGATTCAATATTTCACTTCATTACACATTTTACACACCTATAAAAAACAAAACGTATGCAATATTAAAGTATTATTAATTCCGTGCAATGACATGACAAACACGGAACAAAGAACGTTTATCGCAATGAAATAAAGAAATAGTAACAGTGGGTGTACGCTCGTATGAGTTTAGTTATCAGGCGTCCCCGCCTCGTGTAGTCGTTCCCAAAAATAACGCAATGGCTATGGAAAATAAACACAATATTAGAACTACGCATGACAGAGATGTGTGGGGATACGCAGTTTGCTTTGGCACAGCTATTACTTTCGTAAGTACCTTTTTCGTATGTATACAGCATTCACATTTCCATGTTTGTTTATAACATCACTATCTACTGTATTATATGCTGTAACGTTCATACTATTTCCTAATACAAATAAGACTATTTTGTCTCAGATCAAGCTTGTCTCAGATATTTCACATACTTTTTTCTAATTAATAAAAACATAGCAACCGCCTGATAAGGATCAAAATACATTGTCGTTGCATAATTATTACCATTTTTACAATGATCTTATCCTGATAAGCTTGGTTCTGCCTTAATGGCTACAGTATGAAAAATTTACATTTATCAACAGAATCAAAACAAGATGTCTTCATCAGATAACAGCGATTATGCAAATTAACGGATTTATTTATTGCTTAGATTTTAACTATGCTAAGTGGATTAGTAGAACTTATCATAAAAATTCTCTGGAAATACCCCAAATTGTATGCAAACTTGTTACAATATAATATTTTCGATTGGCATTTTCAGATCGCTGGAATCGGACACGTAAATTCATTTGGTCTTATTTATAAAGATTTTATCGTAGATACAAATTCTACTGCGAAGTCCTTAACGACAGCCCACGGTGTATTTGCTATAATGCTGTCCGTGGGAGGTAATTATTTTTAACTATTTACTTCTATTTTAAGTCGTCTACCATCGAAGAAGTCATTGAGTGGGATGAACTCTACAATTGTAGCGAGTCCTTATGTCCTTATGAAACAACATTTCTAAGAAACGTAAAAGTAATAATCTGTTGTTCATTTGTACACAATAACAAAATATGATCGCATCTTAAATTTCTTTATTAATAATTCTTAGATAATTTTCGTTGAGCCCGGGAATATAACTGAAAACTTTCAACAACAATAATTTATCTCTGCTATATTAAATTCATTTCTAATAATTCGTACTATTGACAGTTCAAATTTATATAGGTCACAGTTAATAGAGATCAAAACATTGAAGCATGTGAGGATGAGTCAAAACAGATAGAGACATTTTAAAAATATGTACATATAATTTGCGTGAATAGAGATATCATCTCTGCTACAGGGACTGAAATATTTTAAGAAATTAATCTGATATTGTGCTTCTTTTTTCCTTGTTTACATATAATTTTGGAAATTTTAGATGTTTAGATGTTTATCAGCTGTCCATCTTCATTTAATTTCAAACGAGTCTTATCAATTTGGATCAAAATTTACATACAAAATAACATTGATACAATTTGTAATTAAGATTAATTAAATCTATTTTAGGACTTCTTCTTAGCGTGCTGTCTAAGAGATATTCTTTGAGATTAGGAGGATTTATTGGCGCCAGTTTATTCACTATGGGATCTTTCTGTACTATTTTTATCTCGAATACAAATCAGTTAACACTAACATTTGGTGTGCTACAAGGAATTGGTTTCGGTATGATGGTGCCCGTTTGTTACCAGTCGATCAATTATTATTTTGTGAAGAAGAGAACATTTGTAATGAGTTCCATAAAAGCTTTTCAAGGCATAATTATCATGTGGTATCCACAATTTATTAAGCTGATTACTTCGTTTTACGGATTCCGAGGAACTCTGCTGATATTAACTGGAGTATCACTGCACACATTTCCTGGAATACTGACGATGCAAGTGAAGCAGACGACTTCAAAAAATAAAAGAATAGCAAGTATTCGTTGATTCTTAATACTTTGGATAATTCCCCACATCAGTGCTTATTATAAAACCTATTTCTGTTACAGCTAATGATGTAGAAAAGAGAACAAACGGTGAAGAAAATTTTGATCTACTGTTGAATAATGAGAATATTGAAGTTATTAAACCGAGATGTACTTTAACAGACAAAATATTGTTGCTTGGGTATGTTACTAGTTTTATCTCCGAGGAAATTTTTGATAAGCTGATATTCAAATCCTTTTCTCATTTTCAGATCTGAAGTTCTGGAACTATTTAATCTGAAGGTTTTAAAAGATTTCGTCTATTGTAATATTTGTTTTGGACAGAGTTTCGTTAACTTCTCTGATTTAACATTTTTTATCTTGCAACCAATGCTTTTGTTCCAGTATGGTTTCGATAAGGTAAACATTATGATTTATTTCTTAATTCTCATATTTAGAATACATTTTTATTAAACTTTCAATAAATTTTATTGCATTTATTGTTTTAAAAAAACACATTTTTCCTTTGAATTAATTTATGATATTGAACCTGATGTGTGTGTGCTCTTTTTACATTTTATTTCTGAATGCGCAATGCACATACATTTTAACAGATTTAATGCAGATGTATATTTTCTTTATTCTATATAACTTGAAAATAAAAGACAAAAGTCTTCAAAACGCGTTTGAACAACGATGTAGAGTTTAACCCATATTCACAATTTTTCGAATTACTCCACGTCTGGAATTCCCGAACGCACTATATCGTATTTTATCGAATAAACATATTATGATAATAACAATAAATGTTTCAGAGTCAAGTAGCTACATGTATATCGATCGGGGCTGGTGCGGATGTCGCAGGGAGATTTGGTTTAGCTCTCATCAGCGGTCTTTATCCAGTCAATACTAGAATACTTTTTTATGTTGCCACCCTTTTTACACTCATCATAAGAATAGGTAATTATAAATCGTTAATATTTCATAAATTTTCGTTTCAATATATTGTACTAGCTGTGCCCCGCAGTTTTACCCGCATTCCTCCGCTCCTCTTGTCTTAACGTGATGACTGATGATATATAGCGAATATAGTTCCTCGATTAATGGACTGTGATTTCTGAGATTATCACGTTCAATCAATCAAGCAACCTTTTCGGCATAATAATATTAGTACCTAAGTACCTATAGATAACGGATATGTTTTTTTACGACTACTTAACTTTTAACTTCGACAAGAATAACTCAAAATACATCAATAATTCTAAGAAATATTTGTAAATTAGTGTCAAACGAGACGTTACATCCAAGGTTACATCATCCAAAACAATGACAACTATTTAGGTAAATCAAATTAATTGAGTAACAGTCGTCCAAGGTGACATTTTACATATAATTTAAATTGATTTATAGCCAAGTGTAGTTTAAGTAAACAGCTTCCTCCTCTATTAATTTCGTATCGAAACATATTTATGACCATGTAAAAATGCATGCTCTAATTATACTTGAGGTAGGTATATAAATTACTATCTATTCATATTATCTTAAACTAAACTTGAAAATAGTGTTGCACAATTGCACATTCCATTTATTTGATAAGTTATGAATGTATGTGTCATTCTTTTTAAATTAATAAGTATGTGGATGTTTTTTTTTGACCTCAATGTAAAGATAATATTTTAAAATGAATCTCGAAATCCTACCAATAGTATCCACAACATAATTATGTAAATCTTGGTTTTATAAGACAATGCAAATTTAAATGAAACATTTTAAGCCCATATGCTTTTCCAGACTTTGCTGACATTCGCTTCACAATACTTACCGAAAAGAAAGAAAGAAACATTTATTTAGCAAGGGCATCACAACACACACACACTTATTATACAGGGTGTCCCAGCAACGGTATACTAAGCCCCAAGGAGGTTATAGTTTTGCATACGCTGAGTACGTAAAAAGTACTTATAAAATTCCAGACGAATTTTTTTGACAAATAGATGAATTCTTAAAACTCTATGTGTACACCCCTAACAAGCAACCCGCTCAACTTTGCCACCCGCACGTGATCTATCGTTTAAGATTATATTTTCATAGACAAAATGCTCACATTATCGAAGTGGTATATGCCGGCTGCGCGAAGCTAGAGACGAAAACATGGAGTTTAAGGAAAAATTAAGCAAACAATTTTTGGCGTAATTTTGTTGTTTAAGTATTTTTTACGTGATCAGTGTATGCAAAACTACAAATTCCTTAGTGCTTGGTATACCAATAGTGGGACACCCTGTATACATGACATAAAGAACCGTAAAAATTAAAATAAAAATATAAAAAAAATCACAAAAAGAATATCTCTTTCCACCAGGGTAAACAAAAACATTAACCTACTTCCCCATAAACAAAAATATATAACTTAAATAGATGTGAAATGCCCAATAACCAGTAGGAAAAACTAGACTTCCCTTGACACTCATTTTAATGATAAATGAGTTTTTAAAAATAAATATTGGTTACAGCAATACTCCAAGTGCAGGAATACATTTGGATAGTTGGAATAACTGGTGCTTTGGGCATATTGCGGGCATGCTTGCATGTGGCCAGCCCATTGGTCATATCAAACCACGTTTCCCATGAAGATTTTCCGGGTGCATATGCATTATTTATGCTAGCAGCGGGCGTGGTTAACGTTGTTTTAGCACCTTTTATAGGTAAGATTTGCGAGCAAAATAATTGTCCTTAAGGCTGCGTTTCCACCAGAGATCTGCGATTCATTTAGCGTTTGATGCAATACTATTGGTTCTTTAAAAACATATTCCCCGCAACGCTTCCTCGCACTTCTCCGATCGAAAAGCACCCTTAATCAATGTTTAAGAATCAGTACTGAAAATAACCCATTTAATACGGTATCGTTTAATACATCTACATCGATGTGATCATTTATTTCAAGAGTAAACTGTATCCAACAATATGTCTTTTCAGTGTTCACAGAACAAAACAATCTGTTTTTTCAGACATCATTATAAAATATTACGAGCCGTAAATGTCTGAAAAGTAAAACGAATTTATTGAGCACAAACATGCGAAATACACCTTCTTACTCAGTTCAATTTAAAGCAGTTCTCACGCGTTCATTCTCGTTTCTCTTCACAGCAATTCGCAGCTAACATTTTTCATAGGAATAAACAGAATAATTCATCTCAGAATGTTTCCTACGCGAAGACGTAGTCTCGAGTTCTTATAGCCCCTTTGATAAATTGCAGTTGCGTTGTTACAGTGAAAAAACAGCGCTATTAGTATTTTTTATCATCGATGATAAATTAGCAGCGTCAAATATGTCCTCAGTAAGCTTCTTTTAAGCTTGTTTGTGTAAGATCGCTTTCAATTCTTCTTTTTAGAGAGTCTACAATTTATGACTTCGTCTATGGAGATATGACAGAATGAATATATAATATGAATCGATTTTGAAATGGAACTGAACTTGTCTTGTCTTTATTTGAACTATCATTTTAATATTTACTTATTTAAATATTCTAGAACATACATGGTTTTAATTTATGTCGATTGTATCATTTCAGGATCTCTTAAGGATTTGTACGAAGACTACGTTCCTTCATTCTACGCCTTAGCTTTCTGCTGTATTCCCTGTTTAGTCCTTTGGCCTGTAGAATACCTATTTATAAAATAATTTGTATTATATAACTAAAATAATTTATAGTGTATGTAAATATTATTAAGATATAATACATTAAAGTGATAAAAATAATAATATAAGTATTTAACTAAAATATTAAATGAATTTTACGTAAATTATAGTATTTTAATTCAAACCTAGAATTTTGATTATTATGACACTGTCATTTAGTTAATATATGTTACCTGAATTAATTATGAATCGATTTATTATTTAAATTTATACTCCTTGAGTTGACCTTAGCTAAAAAGCTTAAAATCCTTATTTTTTAATCAATGAAATCAAAAGTGTTATGAAAATCATATTAGGAGTCAATAACAGAAGATTAAAAGGTTATCCAATATCAATAAATTAAAATGAGCCATCTACTAGATTTTATTTGTAAAAGAAGTCAAACGTTTTCTTTCTTACTCTTACTTTCTAAATATAACATAATATTATAGACTTATTTGTATACGCACCTTCGCCCGCTTTGCCTAAAACTTAGATATTGAATCATCGAGAACCGCCCGAGTATCTATGAAAAAACGCATCAAAATCCGATACATAGTTTTCAGATCTAAGCACATAATATAGGGCAAAAAAACTGGGCTAGAGAGAGTGTGTGGAAGCTTTGTTTTATTCTATGTAGTGAATAGTGATTCAAAAATATGTTTCAAGCATTTTTCGCTTTTTCTCATAACATACAACAGCAGTCATAGATCGATAAGCCATTATGAGCATGAATAAAAAATACACATCCTTCCTTTGGTTATGGCGGATAAAAATTTGCCCATTTCACGGATATATTCATAGAATCGACAGTCACTAGAGGTCGCTTAAGGGTCGAACTATAACCTTTACCTCTTATCCAACCTTACCCTATTCAATTTACTTCAAATGTTGGCTTAGAGAATATATAAGCACGCCAATAATACATGGAAATGACTATAATTTTTACAGGCATTCCTTCATACTTGATAACCAAGAGAGCAAGGAAGGAAAAGGTTCTAGGTTCAATTGTGAATAATAATTACTGTGTCTTCTAGAACTCTAGAAGAATATAATTTATTGCCTTTAAAGAAACATGGTTACGATTATTATTTCCATTTCTTTTTTCTATACTTCGTGTTTGAAACACTTATAATTTTATGGTATAACCATTGAAACCGCTCCAGAATCTGGGAATTAACATTTCATTTAG
>CAJQZN010036236.1:0-14778 GCA_907164685.1 Colias eurytheme | reverse complement strand
TACGGAACCCTTTGTGCGCGAGCCCGACTCGCACTTGGCCGGTTTTTATTGGTGTCGGATTCGTCTGAAATATGACACAGGTCACAGGGGAAGGTTAAGATAAAGTTATTGGACATTGTTTAGATCTTAAGAGCACCATTATTGAACCCGCGGTCTGTAGCTAGTACATATAATAAAATCGTAGTGTATCCCCTCTTTTTTTTTTCTATTAGGTCGCGATCGTAGTAAACATTCCTGTTTTTCAGTATTAGAAGCAATCATTTTAATTTTTTACTAATCGAATCTAAATCGAGTCTAAATTTAATTGAAAAACTCGTCCAACTACCCATAAAGGTTAAGTACTGTTTGACATTGGTCGTAATAAATGTCAAAAAACAAAATTGTCTATGGTGCCCGGGTGACATTTTGTAAATTGATTACGCCATAACATTTTTAATGGCGGACCACGGATGCACTGCCTTCCCACTGTTTCATATTTTATTTACAAAACATATCTTTGTTTATTTTATAGTCTTAAGGGAATAAAATTAAGAATTCATGTAAAAAGAGTCGTTAAAACATCAACGCGAAATGTCTGGTTTAAAAATTGTGTATTTGTCCTAAAAAATTTAACGACTCTTACAACAAAACAAAGCTACAAAAGTGTTGTCTTCAACTGTTGAATTCATGTTACATTTTGGTTTGTTAAACTACTAAGCCGTTTCTTATGAATTTTGCACTACATATTTGCATCATCACAGTAAAAATAATCTACTGAATAAAAGTAGAATGCTCTATCTAAGGCTCTATCATGCTGTCTTTAAAGTTTCGTTAGCGACAAAATATAATCACTCCAACTTTATTCAATTCTCGAACATTAACATTGACCAATTTTATTCTCAAACATTATTTTTATCCATAAGTGATGAATCAGCACAATTCATGTAAATGTTTGCTAATGAAAAACTTAACAAATTGACTTAAACATTGATTACCTATAATAGTAAGTAAACGTGGCAATATCTTTTAAGGTTTCAAGGCCTTTACGTATATTCTTCAAGATGGTAAACGAAGGTGTGGCGGGACGGATAATGTCCAGTAATTGATACTGAACCACCATACTATCTGAAATGGACACATTCTATTTTATGGACAATAAAATATTTATAACCGCGATATCATCACGTAATTTTAATTGCGGGCTGCGGCCCACCGCGCGTTAATTTGGCCTTTACTGCCTTTACTTATTTTGTCGTCGATTTCTACAAGTTATAGATTAAGTTCTATAGCGTGTTATTTATGGGGATATTGGCTACGTGTAGAAGCCACAGTAAAGATAATTTTAATTACCTTTTAACGAAACACTTTGACTCACTGCAAGTTTTGTTTGGGATAATGTTGAGGCAGTTATGAGTCAAGCGAAGAAACGAACAAGATTATTTAACTATGTAATTTCTAATTTTGATGTCATTTAAAAATATTAAAAGTCATAATCATAATTAAAATGGGACAAAAAAATAAAAAATATCTTGAGCAATTTTTTTTATTACATTGTATTTAAAATCATGGAAAATGGCATCAAATTATAGCCAATTAAATAAATTACATCTGCATCGTTAAACGGAACATCCGTCTCAATAAAGCACAATACTATATTTTGTCACCAATATCGCCGTGTTTAATCATAACTCATACAATTAGTGAACGTAAAGAGTAAACATCGCGCACGCGCTGCCCAGCTGCCCGCAGCGACTTCCTCTGATCTTTGACTTGGACAATTGCACGCATCTGCCGTCTTGACAGCCCTCATCACCTCCCCAATTAACGGTGACCTCTCATACCCTCACTTGTCATATCGCGGACTGCGCAGATGCAGGTCATGATACACTGGCCGTGTTCCCGTATGAACAACACCTATTTTCTCTTTAAATGACGCTTATATATTTTGATTTAAGGTCGATTTTTCTATAGATAGGGAACGAAGTCAGTTTGTAAGGAAATATGTTACTCAATCCCCTGTTGTCGCGAGATTATGAATTGAAGTGGTTCGCGATCAACTAGGTGCTTCCGTCGCATCAGCTGTTTATGAACTTCATCATCTTTGTATACATATGAGTAATAACATTACTTGAACTACAAACTAGTCAACAATATGATTATCCTTCTTTTTAACTTCTGAAAAGACAATCAGTCTTGACAGTAAATTGTCAAGACTGATCTTAAAATGTAAATAAAAATTATAAAACTAAACAACGATGACTCAAAGACAACATAAAATCCTGGGTGCAAAAAAAGGAAAGAAAAATAAAGATGAAGAAATCGCGCGGAAACCAATCGTGTTCAGTTGTGTCGACACCGACAAAATGGCATCTGCAAGTTCGAAAGCTAAAATGAATTTGACGAGTAAAAAAGAAAATTCCAGGGAGTTTAGCTCTTACTTTTATGGACAGAAGAAAAATACGGATCCCCTTTACATAGCAACGTCTCACGAAGAGAAAAAGCCATTGTCTAAAAAGAGTCGAGTTATATCCACGTACCCAACTTTAATCCAGGGTCTCCGCTGGAGTCCATCCATTGAAAGTTATGACGAGGATTATCAAGAGGAAGAACAAAATGTTATCTGCAGAAACTGTCAGAAACAAAGTTACAATACAGACTGGAGAGATAACATGAAAACTATCAGAGATAATATAAGGAGATTCGTTGACAGCAGCACAATGACGCCTCGACTGAACGATGCGTCGTGTGGAGCTTGCTCACCTCAATCACAGGCTTCGTATACATCCTCAGTTTCAATATCATCAGACATCGCAACCAGAGATGTATCAAACACCCAGGTACGTTATCCAGCCTCTCGTGTCCTCAAGACACGGGATTACGAATCCAATTTAAACTACAAATATTACGAGAGGAAAACTCCATGTGTGATACCAGAAACTGATTATATAGATGACTCTGAAGTACAATCATATATAACACCGCCAAGCGTGAGACGAACTAGGTTACCACTATGTCGAAAGACTGCCATACCATCTGACCAGTGCGATAATCCCAGAAAGATCTTGTACAACGAGGGCATTAGTGACATAGTAGCTAATAATTTTCCCAATTACGGCGCTTATGAAAATCGTATGCAAGAGCGAGTTAGACCGAAAAGAAATTACAATAAACCTTCTGTTTTCAGTAGGGGCATTCCATACGCGCATCGGAAGCACTCAAAATATCACTATGATTGTAATGAACAAGATTTTAAGTCATATCGCTGTGATATTGAAGACGAGGTGAAGCATTTAGTGGCCAAGCCGAAGGTACTGAGGTATTGTCAAGCAAAGAAACCAAATAATGGAGATGTTCCCATAAGGATGCCGAAGAAAGTGTTAAGCTCTGAGAGGGATATAGATTCATATATTAAAAGAAGACATCGTATATTTTATTGACATACTATTCTCAAATCTTAACATGTTAAATTATTTTGTAAATAACAAATATAATATGACTATTATTTTGATTTTTTTTTTCGAAATTCAGAAAGTACAACCATAAGGTATCAATGTTTAATTTTTATAACAACCGTGCTTCATTTCGTTTTCTGTAGAGATTATTGATTTTGTAATAAAAAAAAATCCCCTGACTTTGTTCATATGACACTCCTACTGCAATTAATATTATTGATGCAATACGAGAAAAAAACACAACACTTTGTTAGATCTACCATAGAAGTCATTTTAGCCATAGATAATTTTCAAATTCAGAACCACAAACATCCACAGATATCTTCTACCATAGATACGCATTTCGCACAGATAATGTACGTAGCAGCATTGCTGACAGCAGTAATGAATCACGCTAACCCGCGACCGAGGGGTCAACAGTACACTTGATTGGATGATCTTACTGCAATTGGTGCACATGCAGGGGGCAACAACATTTGGCTATTTGTATTTTGAGGAATAAAATAATTTGCATTTGAATGTTTGCAAGATTTGTATAGATTTGAATACACATCTCTAATTACTGAAGATTGATTTAAAATGAAAATACAGTGAATATATCATAATTTTCATCATAATTTTTATATAATAAAATATTGTTGCATAAAATATTAACAGAATAGTCTCAAATGCAAATCAATTTATATTTTTACGACTCGTCAGTGAAAACTGCATACAATTCGATGCAGTAGTTTTTGTGATGCGTACAAACACACAATATTTTTGTTCTTAGATATGATGAACAGATTTCACCTTGTTTCAAGGTTATGTAAAAATACCTAACATTAAAGAAGTTAAATTAAGTATGTCCAAATGTTGGTGACCCCTGACAGCAAGGGATCGGCACGCGTCGCCCGCGCATTGCAATCTGCAAGCTTTATAAAATTGTTATTCATCTCTGCTTTTGTTTTATTTTTGCACTGATGTATCAGGGCTGAAATTATATCGATGGTTAACTGTATAAATTGTTACACTCATACATAATAATTTACAATAACAGCATTAAAAAAAAATGTGTGCGTGTACTAGTGTACACACGTAAGAAGTGAAACTTCTTTATGACCTTATTTTTCAAAAAATAATTTACTATATGCAACTTTACAGAAATACGTCGAAATCGCGTGGTAGGGATAAGAAAAAGATGGCGCGTAACGGAAAATTGTCACGCGCAACGAAAAAATGTTACACTAAATTTTTTTCCAACCCCGATAAAGAAGTTTCACTTCAAAATAAAGACTCTTTCGATAGATTTAATTTTTTCCTCGTCGCGTTGTTGTTCGAAACATAACAAATTATGTACCTTTGAACTTTCCATTAGGAAAAACCGTATCAAAATCCGTAGTTTGTTTTATACTATGTAGTGATTATGGTCATATTATTTTGTATTGGTATGTAAATTTAGAAAGTGCATTGCGGTTGGTGATTGTAATTCTATGAATAATGATTCAGCGTTGATTTAATATGTAATTTCTACTAATTGATGTACATTTAAATGAGTAATTTTCCAAAAACGTTTGATTGTTAGTTACGATTTAATTTAAAAACTTACTTTTAATGACAAAAATTATGTAACTCGTAGGAAGTCGGGTTGAGCGGCTAGTAATGTAAATAATAATTAAAATAAGCAATCGTTTTTATACTTAATTCCAAATTAATTGACTTTTAAACCAAATTATAATTAACATGTTATTCAATAATTGAGCGTGTTTCAAATCGAATTAGACCAAAGGTGTAAACCTAATAAAATAATTGATGGCAGTAAAGATAGACAGGGTCATCATTCATAAAGCTATCAGTTGATACGATCTCATCGTTTTTTGTGCTGCCGTTTAGGATGCGGTTGTGACTGATGTTTGTGGGGAGTTTTACGATTGTCTTACAGATGTTTATCGGGAACAGTTATTATAATTTTTATAACTTTATTATGAACGTGGGGAGTATAATTGTGTTTATTGGACGATATGTTTTTAATTTTATGCTTTTTACGATGCATGTTGTCTGTGGTTTGAATAAAATAGACAAGTAGAGTTTAGAAGTGTATATAGAGCTCGTATAACTTCATTTTATTTGCCAGTAGCATCTCTATTTAGCTTTATTCGACCTTCCGTAGGATCTCTACTAATAGTGTTTATATTTATTCACTTTCGGCTTCAACATTCATATATTTAAAAATATGCAAAATTAACAAGAACATCATAATCTTAACCCGAGAATCGAAAGTATGACTCAAATCATTAGTTTAATTGACTATATTAGTTACTAAGAACAAATTTAAATAACTATAATACTCTATTTCTTTACTTTCCAATAGGTCCTACCATTAACATAACACAAAATATATACTTAGGTATATAAAGGGTGTCAATATAAATAAAATTTCCATATACAGGGTGTCCCACTTTTGATATACTAAGCTCAAAGGAGGTTACAGTTTTGCATACGCTTAGTACGTAAAGAATACTTATAAAATTCCAAACGCAGTTTTTTTTTCATAACAAGCAACCCGCCCAGCTTTGCTACCAGCACGTCACCTATCGTTTAAGATTATGTTTTCATAGACAAAATGCTCACATTAGCGAAGCGGTATATGCCGGCTGCGCGAAGCTAGATAAAAAAACATGGATTTTCAGGAAAAATTTAGCAAAAATATTTTTATGTAATTTTGTTGTTTATATTGTATTTTTCACGTGATCATCATCATCACTACAAGTCCCTTCGCGCTTAGTAGGTACTAGGTATACCGACAGTGGGACACCCTGTATAAAGGGTGTCAATATAAATAAAATTTCCATATATAGAAAACACGTGTACCTATATAATAAAACAAAAGGAGCGTCTAATCGTATTTACATACAATATTTACCATTTACACGTGGAAATCTGCGGCTATTGTTCAATATGTTTGTGCGCGAATATATATGTAAACGGTTTTTAAGTAAATATCAAATATGCCGAATTTTCTATTTAATAAAGTGTTGTTGAGACGCGGATGTTTTTCAATATTAATTGTTAAAAGTATTGTGGTGGCTTATTATTTATAAAGGTTTTAAACTATAATAAAATGAGGTTGTCTCGATCTGATCGTGACCTCACGTTTTTGCTTTTGTAGTAAGTGAAGTAATGTAAATTTAACTAAGTCTCGTTACAGAATTATTTTAAGTTTGTATGACCTCTGAAACTTACAACTACTTACCTATATTTATGAAAAATTTGATGGTCGAACTAGATCAGAAAATACCTAAATACAAATTACCAAAAAGTGAAAAAATCCTATAAAATGTCGCATTCTTTGGAAGCGAAGGTTTTATTATATTTACTAAATAGTTACAAATTATTAGACTTATACTATTTGTCCTTTCTTTTTGAAATCCAGTAAAAACGCAAGAAGAACAATATGGTATAACTAAATAAATTTAACACAGTAGAACCAAAACATTGTGTTGAATGAGATTGAGTTGTAAATAGGAAGGCCAGTAAAGATATAGTTATCATCATTGTTATAAGGATGTGTTCACTTGTCTAACAATTGTTGGCTGGCAATCTCGTACCATCCTTCGCCTAGCTACGTACAGATTCTCAAACTTTATTTGATTTGCGTAAGAAAATAAGTACATAAAGGTAACGATAATACATAAAAAAAAGCAAAAAGGGCCTTATCTCTGCTAGGACTTTGCATGTGTTAAATAATAGGGGTTTCATATTTTTACGGGTGAATAATTATTGTAAGATGAATTAGGTACTTACACACATCCCGGGGTGGGCATTTGGTGGAGGGCCTGGAAACGGGCAAGTGGCGGAGGGCCTGAAAACGGGCAACTGCTGGGCGGGACATGCGGAAGACTGCGAATGTGTACCCGCATCCCGTCTAAAGCAGCGCGTTGGTACACGGTGGGGTTTTAGTCGGTAGGAATCCGACATAACCCACGGCTCCTTCCCCGGGAGCCGTGGGTATCTTAGGCAAGATTTCCCCACTTGAAAAAAAAAAAAAAAAAAGGTACTTACACACATAGGTATCTTGATATCTCTTAAATAGGGTATAGGTACCAGTTAATTTTCTGTTTTCCCGCAACGGTGCATTTACATCAAACGAACATAGAGCTAGAGCAAGAGCATTCATTCGTGATCTTCTATTTGTAAACGAAATATCGTATTCAGTGTTGTTCAGTATTAGAACATTGCATAGAATCTTTTCGAACGCAAAAAGAACAACGATAGAATGTGCTAAAAGAATTTGACATAGTAGTGGGGTTAGAATGAGCATTCACTCGTTTGATGTTAATGCACCGTATATACGTACTATGTAGCGGTTGATTAGCAAAAGTAATTATTTTAACACTTTACATTGTGGCAAATTTACATTTATTTATGTAAGTATATTCTGCATTTAAATGCAAACCATTTTAACATTAATCACAATACAAAGTGTTTTATATATACTTGTGTAAATAAAATTAATTTATTTACCAGATACCTACATACAAAGTCAAATTATTTAAAAATGATCACTAATTTGCACAAATAAATGTGAATTATTTCCACTATCATTAAAAGTAGGCTCCTACACGTGCGAAAAATAACAAGAACACTAGGTATAATTTAGGGAATGCAATCCCGACTCGAGATTGCAAATTCGGGATCCCGCGGGATTAGAAATATCAATCCCGCGGGATCCCGGAATTTTCGGGATCCCGTCTAATTTAAAAAAAAAAGACTACCTAAGCATACAAAGGGACATAGGGACAGAAAAAGCGACTTTGTTTTATACTATGTAGTGATGATAGTGATTTAAATGTTTTGAAATTATCAAAATAGTTTCTTTTTTGGTATTTTTCATCCTAACATTCTACATATAAAAAAAGACGAGTTGCACTCCGGGAGTGCCGGCAGAAGTGAAAACTTGATTATTAACGTTCAGCATGTTTGATATTTTGGAATGGTATCCGTCTTACGCATGGAATACTTATAAGGGCTAAAAAAAAAAGACGGGTTGCACTCCGGGAGTGCCGGCAGAAATGAAAACTTGATTATTAACGTTCAGCATGTTTGATATTTTAGAATGGTATCCGTCTCCGTCTTACGCATGGAATATAAGGGCTAAAAAAAATCCGTCTTACGCTTTTTCGATCAGGCCACGTGTCCTAACGCGAGTTTAAGATTTTATACCCAACGCCGCTAAAGAAGTTTTCACTTCAAAAATCCGTCTTACGCTTTTTCGATCAGGCCACGTGTCCTGACGCGAGTTTAAGATTTTATACCCAACGCCGCTAAAGAAGTTTTCACTTGAAAAAATGTTGAATTCAGACTGAAAAAGCTAATAACTGCTTGTTTGTGATAGTGAGGTTAACTAAAATAACATATTACTCGAAAGAAAATAAAAACCTTTATTCATTAATCTTACCAACTAAATAATAATCAGGTTGTAAGGAAATTAACGTAGGTAAATTAGGTAATCAAAACAATAAGCTTATTTCAAGGGAATTAGGAAAAAGAGTGATTTTGAAAATGACTCCTTAAAAAACAAAGGGTATTAATAGTTTCATCTGCTAAACGGCAACTAATGTCCGTTTCAATGCACCCCGCTGCTGAGAATGCCCTCTCCGACTCAACGCGGGTTGGCAACAGCCAGCGTGGCGATGGCGAAGCAATTATATGCAATCTGCAAAAATCGCCCCCTTGTTCCTCCACATTCAAACAAATCCATTTCTTTTTTAATGGTAGATTCTATAATTTGTCTAAGCTCGTGGACGTGGATATACGTGCAAAATGACTTTTAGAAGCTCGCAGAGTTTCTTCAAATTCCTCTTGAAGCGATTTATTAGTTTGCCCAATCCCGTCAATCTCGAACGGGATCTCGTCATATGATGCGTCGGGATTGATCCCGAAAAATTACACGAGATCTCGCGAGATCGGGATCCCGCGGGATCGGGATTGCATTCCCTAGTATAATTTAAATAATAATTGAATATCAAACGTCTTTTACAATAATTGAAAAGGTGATATATATTAATTTTAGTCGAAAATTAGATCCCCACAAGTGTTCTTGTTTGAATTTGCAACAATATTATAATAATTTATGTATTTCAGTACAGATATCCATACGAAATACTATTTAGATATTTACATGGAAACGAAGTAGCTTTTTTTTGTGTATGCGACGAGAGTTAAATTATTCTCTGAAAACATTACAAAATAGTCCAACTAGATAGAGATTAGACTAGATAATAGATTTAATCATAGGAATATCAATTTTATAAGTATTTTTTCAGTAAATCCTTGGAGAAGTTGCAAACGGTTTGAGATTACCTATATCGATTGTTAATTTTGCAATATTCAATTGCTTAAGACGAACTAGTGTACTTAGTATTAACCAATACTAAGCATCTCTCAACAAATCCTTTTAGAAGTAGCAAACAGATAGAGTAACACGAAATCCTTTTTTGAAAGTAAAGTAGTTATTATTCCTTAGTTTGAAGCAAACGTATCTACACTTCTGTATTGAGTATTGAGAAAGCGATTTTAGTAAACAGTTTGAAAAACTAGTGCATCAAGTACGTATAAACCAGTATTTTTCCACCAAAACCTTGGGTCAGTAACAGTTTGAGGAGCACAGCATAGGATATTAAGGAATCTGACAACAAGCGGAGGGCCGTGTCGCGTCTTGTGGTGACGCAAGCGCCTATTGACGCAACAAACACTTATCCAATATAACAGACCATTATTTTTTATAGAGGAATATTCTTTAATTCTAGTCGAGTGATATTCTGTTTTTCTACCAATGTTGGGGATAAGCGCCGCTGAAGTCGGATTGGGTACTGAAATATTTAAAGAAAGATTAAATATACATAATGCAATGATTACTTCTTCTTTCGCTCCGGCTGTGCTCTCTGAAAACAATTTGAAAACATACCTACTTCCTTACTACAAGAACTGAAAAATTCGGAATCTGTTTCTTCGTTTATCTTTGACAGACAAAGTACAGAAGCATAGAATAAGGTTCATAGTTTTTAAATTTCGAGAAATGTAGAGCTAGAAACAAAGGCATTGGTAAATACTAAATAACGGATAGTACCTAATTTAGATGATGAATAGCTCAGTAATTAAATTTGAATATAATTGCAATAGGAATTAATAAAATATGTATATTGTATAACATTGTTTTCTAATTATTTACTTATGACGATAGATATATACAAAAATGAGACACAATAATTTTAAATAAATAATTTGACGTTGGTTACACATTCGTCTAATTTTATAATAATTCAACATGCTGTCTATCGTAAATTAAACACATCCGAAAATAGACACATTGTATTGAAAATGAAATGCAAACATTGTAAAATTATTTTTATTCTTTTCAAATTGAACATGTAACAAAGGGCGTAATTATAAGAATCAACAGTATTTGTTTGTACAAAATACGCAATCAGCGGCCATTGATACTTTTGAAGAATTGAGAAATAATTTTAAGAAGCCAAGTACGGGTCAGTCCGATTAACCTGCGCGTGCGCACCTAATGGAATAACTGTGTACTAATTAACAGATTGTACACTCTAGTTGCATGATGTGATATTTTAGACCTTTTTTATCTACTTTAATGTTATTTAATAAAATAATGGACTTTGTTAACAAGCCTTGTAACCAAGCTTTTGTAACAAACAAATGAACTGCGGTCAGATGAAATAATATTCAAATTCTGAATGAATCTGGATGTAATTTGGCAAAGATAAAGAACATCAAAGAACATTCTAATAATGCCTGTGAAGCCGCAGAATAGAGCTGATAATAAATAGACTGCGTTTTAATAAGATATCAACGTAAATAGATTTAAAAACTACTTCAAATTTTGGTAAGGTCCCAATGGTTCGCACACGCACACACACTTCAGTCTAGCACTCACACACCGCCGTTTGTATTGCGATGGTATCAGATGTCAACGACGCCTAATGTACCAACATTAAAAACGAAAAGCCTATACATCGGATCTGACAAATTTTCGGACAACAATACCGCACAGAATGATATAAGGGTTAAAGGAATTGACCAACATAACTTTTCATCTAACAAAATCTTTGCTATGCGAAAATAGGCGTTATTGTTAATTGTATAAGATGGTGTGAAGGCGTTTGGTAGGGTAAATGCAGTAGTTGCGGTATAGTACAGGGCTATAGAAGGCGGCGCGTTTGATGGCGTGTCGGATGTCTCAATCGAAGGCTTTGCCGCACCGCCAGATCCACTCCCACACTAGGCGGATTCTGCACCGTTTTTTTATCAATAATTCATAATTCTCCTTCATTGAGTAGCGTTAAGGGATTACGTTAAAAAGGAAGATTCAACTTGTTCAAGCTGTTATGTTTTTTGTCGTCACTTCTTCTATAGTACTTTAATGTTCAAGAATGATACTTATCAATTATCGCGTGAGGTTTACCGCCGGTTGGAGTATGTGTAGATTAAATTATTTTTTAATATTACTGTAGTGTTTTTATTTATTTAGAAAACCAGTACTTTATCCCAAAATGTTTTATATACCTTTTCATGTCTGCAATTTAGTATAATTCTCATATCACTCTATCTACATATTCTTTACATAATCATTGTCTTTACATACTTATTGTCTGAACTTGTGAATTAAAAACTTATATTCCACTCGATTAAATTCATTCTACACGTACTTCACAATCACAAGTGCAACACATTAATTCGAATTAAAAATACCCACAGATAAAACATGACAATGTACAAAACCGTTTATGAATGACATAATTAGCCATGTAGGGGTCTATTGCTGGTTATTTATTATTTACTGCGATAGTGTTAAAGCAAGTCCAAACACACATGCCGTCACGGCTTCGGGAGAATAATCGCGTCTCGTAAATCACACGTGTTGAAAGGGTTCATGATGACAATTGTACCCTTTTACCCTATTATGTGTGATGAGGGAATTTAAACTTTATAATGTGGTGGGAAGGTAGGTTTTTGTAAGCGGGTGTGGAATAGTTATGGAGTCTTTACACTAATCGTATTAATGTATCCTTATTAGTAAAGTTTTTTTTGATCGGGAAATTTTATTGTTTGGGAAATAGGATTTTCCTGTACGTGTTGTCTTGCGAGCGTATTTTATTGAGAAGACAAAGGTTATGAATGAAAACTTTTATATTTATTTAATAACATGTATATCTATGTACGTTTTAAGTTTTTACACCTCCAGTTGTTGCTCTCTTTATAATTAATACGAAAGCTTGTATCGTCATTTATTTTGCATAAAAACGAATGGTAAAATTAAATTGCAAACATGTATTTAAGTGGACTCTCAAGTACTACATGGTACTTCGATCAACAAAGCCTACACATAACGCTACATTGTGCGCAAGTAACCGGAGCCCTACAAGTTAAAGGTTAACAAAACAGGCAGGTCATTCACATAACCACTGAAGCAAGTAGCCCATCTCAACCAGAATCGAACTCTGTACCTCACAGTAATCTCTCTCGACAAACCCAGTAAGCCGGAAAGCGCAAATTATACAACAAAGACCTGAAACATCTGCGAATACAGCCATCTTGGTTTTTGGTTTTGCACGCGAAAAGCGCTCGTAGTGTGTTGGAATATGACGACGATATATTTGATATCAGATATGTTTAATAAATGCAACAGGGCGGATGGATCTCAAGTGCTTGCGGTGGCCATGGCTTTTGGGATCACGAATATTGGATTCCAATCGAATCGAAAATGTTAAAAACATATATTGCATTAAAAATTCAATCGTAAAAATTTAATTGACAAATACTATAATATATCTATCTATATACTATTCGAAAGGTTTTGAAAATAAATTAAATATTTGGTGACAGGAGCAAACCATAACGAAACTATGAAATTAATATCACTGTTACTCCCCAAATCAAAGGGAAAAACGACAGGTCGCAAGTCGCAACTTTCAAGGTAAAATTCAATATATCGCGGTCGGTTTAAAAAAATATCCCTAATATAGTCAAGAGCCATGAGTTTATTACTGAATCTGTCCGGAATGTTATCTGAGCTATAACAAATTTCAGCAAAATTATATACGTACCTATGCAGCTTAACTACAAACAAACATTGTAATGAAAGGATTATTTTAATTTGCAAATTTCCTACCATTTTAATTAATTTCTCAAATATTTTGATTAAATTTTGTATTATTGTTTCCACATAATATGAATTAAAAATTATAGTACCTACATTATATTAAATAATGGTAACCCTACTAAGTTTAGCAACATGGTTCCGATCAAGTGAGCTTAAAACCCTGAAATATCCAGCCTTTAGGATTTTTATAAACGAGACAAAAACACTACACAGTAAAAAGAATATATTATGAATTTATTCAAAATCTATTTTAGTAAGTAAACATAATATGTAAACATGTTACAGACATGTTCAATAACTTAATGACGACATTCAAATATACGCCAATTACGCAAGTATTTAATTTATATGCAAAATGTTTTACATACTTTCAAATCAACATAACAATTAATATTTATAAAGCAACGCAAAATTTTGTTTTATTTACAAATGTGGAATGTTATTTTTGAATGGGTCACATTATATAAGTAGATATAATCGGTAGAATAAATCGGTTATGAAGTAGGTATAGCTTCTTTCCTCCTTTCCTACTGTACATTGAAACTGCCGCGTTTCCATCGCTCGTGCCTAACCAGCCTTAAACCATACGCCACTACAATATTCACGGATTATTAAGCACAACCCTTGCTCTTAAACGTTTTAAAGGATTTAAAAAATCTTTAAATATCGCTATCATAGAGCACTTGAAAAGATGTTAAAAGATACGGATTATTTCATCAAATAGTTCGCTTGGGTAATTCGTTTGTGAAATTTAACAGTAATCATATTGTGTTTTATACTAAGTGGTAGTTATTGTGCTACGTCCTTTGTTAATATTAAATTAATATCCCTTCCTGATACGTTTTTTACCCTTTTTAGTAAGGAGATAAGCAACAATGCGGTTCAATGCAAATCTTCTTATATTTTTTCAACGCAAACGTTAATGTTGTTAAAATAAGGTCTGAAAGGAAATTAAAACAATAATAAGGTTTAAATTTTAAAATGCTTGTTAGGTTACTTTATTTTTCTGAATAAGTAGGTAGTTGGTACTTACTGACATAGGTTGATAGGTATATGATAATGAAGAGACTCATTATTGTAATTTTAATTCAAATCGTATTCATTTCTATATTTAGAACATAGTAATTGAACAACAATTGTACTTATTAATTAAAGAGTAGGTAGTAAAAATTCGTTCAAGAG
>CAJQZN010036235.1:0-40391 GCA_907164685.1 Colias eurytheme | reverse complement strand
TCTATTGGCTGGAATTGACTGGAAATGTGGAAAAAAATATAAAAGATACTTTTTCATTGAATTAAATTAAAAATCATTGTAACACGATTAATATCAATAATGTTAGGTATAAAAAACCGTAAAGTATTGTATATAACATAATATTGAAAAAAAAATATAACTGAGAATATTTAAAAAAGACTAATTTTAGACTGAGCACTATGATGAGAAGTAAGTTATAAATATATATTATATATATCTATGTTTAAAAGGTAAAAATAATCTCCTTTTAGTACAGAAAACCGTGATAAATCATCACATAACCTTGTAGATCCTAAAAGCTTAATCTTGTCACAGCTTCAAGTAAAATAATAACATTTAAACATTTTCGTTCGCAAAATTATACCTACTCTGAATTAAGGATAAGGTGCCTCCAACCTGTAATAGATATGAAAATGTTGTACTTATTTACACAGTAAGTAAAAAATAAACGTCAAAAGTACTTTTTAAAATCAACTTCTATGATTTGAAAAGATGAAATCAATTTTATAATTCTTCGCGAATATGCGTGAATCTATCTCAAGTGCAACACTTGTATGTAAAATACTTATATGTAAATTGTAATTATAAGCATAATTTTAAATAATTCAATATCCCATTTATTACAATAATCCTATGCAGATCCAAAAATTTTCATGTTTGTCAAGTTTTTCAGTTTTGTTTTAAAACACAACAGAAATAGTGACTTTAGCTACTGACTTTAGATGAAGATACTCGTAATTACAGCACTCTACGTTTCGTCGTTTTAATATATTGTAATGTTTTTTTAAAGGTAAATGCTTGAATTCAATGATATAAAGTACAATTTTATTTTAAATTGAATGTAGTTTATTTTTATTCAAAACTTTTCAAAATACCGAGGAGGTATATATTTAGAACATTTTATAAAATCATATCAATGTAACAAAAAATGTTCGTGCAACGCTCTTTTCATTACATTATATAGAGCTGACTTCACTTACAAAATAAAGTGGAATTTCTACACATGAAAAGCAACAATTATAACTTATTTCCACGTCCAACTAACATAAATTTGTGATTAATTAGTTTGCTAATTACTGCAATGTATACCACTAGGGAGTTATTTTTTCGTGCAACCTTAATATATGCACAAATCTGCATAAACACAATAAACGGTGACCTGAATTACCTTTAAATAATGTTGTATACACTGTTTTACCATACTTTTGATGGACCAAAACGGTGGTAGTGTTTTCCTCAATTTCAAAAGGTAATAAAATACCTTTGAAGTAAAATATTAAGCTTTTATTTCGAGATTAGTTCTCCTTTACGTAGTTTTCCTTAGCTTATGTATCGTATTTATCCCTTAACTTACCTTTTATCAAAATAAAGTATACCTTTGGGCCATCAAACATCATGTTACATTTTACTAGTGAATATATTTTCTGAACTATATCCCAGATGTATTGTTATATACTTATCCTACTAATATTATAAATGCGAAAGTTTGTGAGGATGTGTGTGTGTGTGTGTGTTTGTTACTCTTTCACGCAAATACCACTGAACCGATTACAATGAAATTTAGCACACATATAGAGGGTAACTTGGATTAACACATAGGCTAGGTTTCATCCCAGAAATCCCACGGTAACGGGAACTATGCGGGTTTTTCTTTCAAAACGCGGGCGAAGCAGCGGGCGGAAAGCTAGTTATATAAACATAAACGAATCAGTCAATAACAGTTATAGTTGTACTAGGAAAATTATTTATCTGTATACATGTCTGCTAATGTAAAAAAAACAGCATACAATGCAGTGATAGTTTGGCTCGATTTAAACCATTCGTTTGTTTCGATCTTAACTCAAACACTATTGCGACCAGCATCACTACAGATTTACTATCCTTCCTTCAGAGTTGGTTACCGCTCCATTCCATATTCACAAACCCGAGACGACCTAATTTCGTTTCACCTGAATTGCTACTAAGACCCTCGGGCTTGCACAGAACGCTGATTTTCATATCAACTTCATATATAACTCACTAAACCAATTGGGTTATATTGTTAAACTAGCGACCCGCCCCGGCTTCGTACGTGTGCATTGCTGATACTAAATACACTACAGAAAAACTGTGAACGTTGTATATAAAAACATAGCGGCCCGCTCCAGCTTCGCACGGGTATAAAATATTATATATAGCCGGGCGGCCGGCCAGTACCGTCGCAAACGCTACGTCCCGCAATTTTTTAATCTGTAATATCTTCGAAAATATTCACTTAAATCATACGGTGTAAAGGGCCATATAGATCTATATTAAATGAACAATGTATTCAAGGTCGTAATTGCTTAAGGATTAATGCTGTATTGGTTAAAATTGCTTCGAAAATTAGCCATTATTTGTCGTAAAAAGTAAATGACAAAAAAAAAAGTTATTGTGGGTTATCCATAATACCATTGCGGACTTTTCTGCAGACCTTTTCAGTGTGTATAATACTTAGTACATTATTTTGATAAAATTCGTAGGGTTCAGCCAGCGTTTGCAATGTAAGCGGAAAAAATGTAATTTTTTACTACATCACATTAGAAACCTCAAAAATAACAGTACTTCTCCACTATTTAATGGATGTTTTTATACATTTAAACCTTCCTCTTGAATCACCCTATCTATTAAAAAAACCGCATCAAAATCCGTTGCGTAGTTTCAAAGATTTAAGCGTACAAAGGGACATAGGGACAGAGAAAGCGACTTTGTTTTATGCTATGTAGTGATGATGATATACAGGCGTATTATATTATAAACGCAAGGTATTCTGTAACGCAAGTTCTATTGTAGGTTTCTCGTCATCAAGTTAAAATACTGTTGATATCTCCCGTAATAGACATAATATTTTACAATTGAATTTTATGTCTCGCCCTTTGGAATAATACTGTGTAAAAAATAACTATATATTCGAATTCATAAACGTTGATTCGTACAAACATTATTTACTGCAACTGACTTCAAAGAGATTAAATACAATGCACAAAGAATACACTTATAAAATATCAAATACACGAATAATTTAAATAAAAACATAACATGTTAATTGTAAAAGCTCGTGTCAATATTTTTTACTGAAAAAGAGAATTTCTGATCGACATCGTAAGTTTTGTAGGTTAAACATTTATATTTTAAAAGGCTATCAGTGTTAACGTCTGATGGCTCGTTCCAAACGTTTGTGATTAAATACCAAATGTGGTAGCAATTAGTTCCTTAAACGCTTTTCTATTTACGTATTTTTTAATGTTTCGATTTTGCTTTAATTACCCATCTATGTGATTATTTTTGTAACTTTACCTATTTTAATGCTATGTCTCTATATAGTTACAAACGGGAAACGAACATTAGGTATATGTATTTTGTATGAAACACCATCAAATCAAACGATATTTATTATTATATCAGACATATTATATTACATTTCCACAGAAGCAAATTTCTCCAATAATATAATATCCGGCTCCCTAAATTGTCATCATATTGATACGATGTTGTGTGTACACGTAAACATACGCATAAAACTTGACATCACTAAACATTGGTAGGAATTATGTGTATTTATTACCTAGTAGAAAAACATATAAACTGCACAATCCAAACTATAACTCATATAAACGTGGGCACCTAACTATTATTAAAAGCTGTGCTATAGATATTACATTGAACGTATTTTGTTTTGTTGTTTTTTTTATTTATTTCACAGTCAACAATACGGTTTACTATTTCCCGTGCACCTCTTTGTGTCCAGACTTTATAATAAAATTAGTTAAATTACATGCAAATATTTTAATTATAAAAATGTTATCTAATATATATTACCCTTGGTAAGAAATCTTACGTGACCCGGTAAACACAGGGCATAGCCCTCTACATATTCTCTCCATTCTTTTCTGTTCTTCCTTAACCGTTTCCTTAATGTTCGTATGTCCTCCACTAGTACATTACATTCAAAAAATGTTCTCCATAAACTATGAACCTCTAAATCTACAGATACCTTCATGTTCACCTATGAAGTATGATGTCTAAACAAATAATCCGTAGAGAGATACATAAATAACTCCGGTATTTAATATAAGAACCACGTAACCACGTACCCTTTAGGGAACTCAGTCCATCAGCCAATTCATGAGTGATTAAAATATTCAGCTAGTCAAGTACCAAAATACACATAAAACAGACCACGGTCGCTTAATTGAATGAAAATATCGGAACCTCGAACAGTCACATACAATTTTATAGATCGATACAAGCGGAGTACTTTCCGTGCCCGCGTGAATATTTAAAACACACTGCCATTTGTGAAGTCGACAAACTATTCGTATTTCGTTTGTAGAGTTCAACGTCCGATGGCATATTTAGGTTCTATTGATTATGAGGTTTCTTAGAACTAACACGATAAAGTAAGGGTAACAATGTTTGTTTATTAGAATGAAGGGAAATTAAATATTGGGAAATTAATTACTTTATTGCATTAAGTCTGGGAACCATACTTTTTATAATCTTGTCTCACAACTGCTTCTCTTGCCTGGTGTGTAAAAAATTAGATATTTTATCTTGAAAATGGATTCATGAATATTTTTAAGGAAACAAAAACAAAGACGTGATTGATGAGGAAGGTATATGGATTAGAATTCGACTCTTTATATTTATTTAAGCCGATGCATATAACTGATCTAATTCAATATATTACTGGGACGTGTTCCTTGTATGCAGTTCTGACAGTGCTTATTGCATTAAAATGTGAATTGAAGCGTGCGGCCACAGAATAGCGAGGTTCATTACTATTTTGTGGTTGAACTGTCTATCTTATTAGAATATCTTATACGTATTTCAATTCAAACGAGGGTTAACTCGTAGAGGAATAGTTCAAATAAATCGCAATATGCTGACCCTTTTGAAGAGTGAGTTGAATGAAAATAAGGGAGAGTCGAGAGAGGGCATTTTAAATGCTGGTAATATTTTGTTAGTTTGTTCTCTTAGTAGAAGAAAATTTATTATTAAAAACAATTAGAGCTTTAGTAAACAATGAGTTTCAACTTGACTTTTCAATTCTCTAAGTAGAAGCTGTGAATTTTGAAGAATTATTTAATATTGCGCTCTTAAAAATATTTTAAATGCTGCATTGCAATGGGCATTACCTATGCTTCAATACAAAAATTGTTGGGAATGGTTGCGTGCATTGCTGTTTGAATGCCTGATACATATTTGATGGTTTGCAATATTCGATGAAACCATTTGTAAAATCTTTGGTTAATGCATTTTCATCTTTGAATTAATATCGGTTAATGCATTTTCTTTATGTCAGATATATATTTGAAAATCACTTATCTCTACGTGTCTCTACTGTATTACAATGATACAAATCTTCACGTATAGTAGTATTTTTACATTTATCTTTGTACCTTGAAATCATTAGAGCTAATCCATCTTATATTATATCCGAGAGGCAACTAATTCCTCTCTATTCTTATACAATAGGATGTCGTAATCCTATTAGCTGTATAAACTCAAATATTACAATATACCACATTGTGTTCTTCATGATAAAGGCTTAGTTATTACTTACAATGTTAGTACTACGATATTTTATAAAAGCCATAAAGTCATGCGTAATATTAAAGTAAATTAAGTACCTATCTTTCTCAATATCGGTTAACGTACATTTATAAAATTGAATATCGTCAATAATGTTAAAAGCTTTCCATTTGATGGATTCATCCACATCCATCGCTTTACGGCGCTATTCAAATAATATACGTATAATTTTATTATTTTTACGTGCACAATATGGCATCGTTGTTTTTCAATCATTCTGAAGCATCTGCACCTGAAATACGATTTGTATTTCATTTCGCAAAACTACGACGTTAACAAACTCGTTCTCGGTTAACACTGAACCAGTTCTAGTGAAAACAAAGGAATAATACGACTACGTTTCATCAAAATGAAATTTCGATTTTAACTTTATTATTTACGCCAAAAATAAGCGTAATATTCCATCATTAGGCCGTAATAAAACTAAATTAAGGCAGAAGTAAATGAAACGGTCTAACGATACATTAATAATGGTTCAATCAATTTATGTTTATAGTATCATTAGTACCAAGAATATAAATTTGCAAAGACTACGAGGAAAAACGTGATTTCCTATGCTTTTTTCTTTCAATTTCTTTTTCTTATTCACATTCGTAATCTTTAAATCCATTGGTAAAGAAAATCTAACAAATTGCCTTCACGTGGAGTAATTCCATTAACCATAAATTTTAACAAACGATCTTCCTCGTATAGCACCGATGACAGTTACTTTTATAGGAGTACTAGCTTTCCGCCCGCGGCTTCGCCCGCGTTTTCAGAGAAAACCCCGTTCCCGTAGGATTTCCGAGATAAAACCTATCCTATGTCCTTTTTCGGGTATCAAAATATATCTATACCAAATTTCATGCAAATTGGTTCAGTAGTTCAGGCGTGATTGAGTAACAGACAGACAGACAGAGTTACTTTCGCATTTATAATATTAAGTATGGATTTATCATTTAGATTAAAGTTAATTAATTATTATAAGCTTATTTATAATTGAATTATTTGGCTCCAATCTCTCGTTACCGTCATTTTATTTACCCAAATTAAAGCAATTTTTCTGAAAATGTTACAAGCCCGCAAGTTATAAAATTATAAGGGTTAACTGTTCCCGACAAGAGGGGTAGATTTAAACATCTTTATCTTTTTGCAGATAAGCTACCTACTTGCTAAACCATTTATATTTATTCACCTACGCTAAAGCTGTTTACAATTTCTGCTACCGTGTACGACTGACTATGTTTAAAACGTTCTTAATTTTGTATAGTTTGTCCAAGCAATTATTTGTTTTACTTAGGGATTATGTTATCTATAAATAAACCTAAGCTATACTCAAACAAGCATACATAAGTAAATACTAAATAATTGGACTGAAATTCTAAATTTACGTATATGCCGTATTCACTCAAGTAATTTGATAAAGTGGGTATGAAAACCCTCCATACAGCGTAGTACGTGCCGAAGTGGTCGGTTACCACATACTTTTGATCATTTAACGATCTCTTGATTAAGGTTGAACTTTAACGTCAGTTACAGGAAAGATCCTAAATTGGATTTCAATTCCATTTCAAAGAGACCGATTTCAGATTTTTTCGATAAGTTTTTGTAGCGTATTCATAACTGGGGTTTATTTTTCGTTATGGTTATATACGTTTGAATTTCTATTACTTACATCAAACAACATAATATTTTTTGAAGTGAAACTTCTTTATCGGGGTTGGACAAAAATTTAGTGTAACATTTTTGCGTTACGCCGTACGCGTGACATTTTTGCGTTACGCCATACTCGTGACATTTTTAAGGTCATAAAGAAGTTTCACTTCTTACGTGTGTACTCTAGTACATGCATACCTACATCTTATATATAAAATTCTCGTGTCACAATGTTAGTCTGCATACTCCTCCAAAACGGGTGGACCGATTCTCATGAAATTTTCTGTGCATATCGGGTAAGTCTGAGAATCGGCCAACATCTATTTTTCATATGTACCACGGGCGAAGCCGGGGCGGGCCGCTAGTTTTTTTATAAAAATGGATATTTTGATGGATATTAGAAGTCAGTAAAGTTTTAGTAAGCAATTAAAAATTTACTTATTTATTTATAGGTACCATATAACAAGGTACACAATTCTTATCATCGACTAGTATTTTCAAATCCAAGGCATTGTCCAAATTACTGTAATTTTTCACCCAATGCACTATAGTGCAGCCATTCCTGTCCAGCAAATACGAAACATTAACTAAGGAGTCAATGACACCATATGAAAAGTGTTCGCACGATGTGTTAGGCCACCATCCGTTTTGTAAACCATCCATCTTCATGACAGGTCGGTAGTTAGCACGTAATGTAGAGCGATGTGACCGTAGGCTCCGAAACTAATCAGTAATCACCGACCCCAACGCCAGGGGCGACTGAGAACTATTCATGAAACCAAATTGCCTACTTAGGAAATTGCCTCCAGATTATCACTTTGGGATTATCACGACTAGTAATAATTACCTCCCAGATTCGAGTTAAGGACGCAACTGCAATAATAATGATCTTTTAGAGCTTCCGTATGCCGTATTTGATCTCATTATACCTCTACAGAATACATTTTTCATCACAAAGAAAAGTTTACGAACCTTTTTCATTGAAACAACAAACCAATCTTAAGTCTCGTGAACTTCAAAACAAAGATCTATTTTTCTTCGATAATTTTAATCGGGTAAGAACGGATTAGAGCTTTGACCCAAAAGGAAGTCGAGATAGGATTACGCCAACTTGATGAATGTGTATAGAAGAGTATTTATTTAGGCCACGTGCACAAACGACCCATTTGTAAAGCATGTTTAGAGATTACGACTATTTGTTATGACAACAGTTTCGAAAACATACATTAGGTTAAGAGAATAGTAAATAATGTGGATCGCGTTTCCGATCACTGTGTTTTCTTCCTATTTAGTTTTTCTTTTTATGTATTTTGTTGAGGGAAAAAGATTGCGTATTAAGTAGTGTTTAAAATTAATCATCCATGGTCCGTTACTACATTTAAAGAGTGCATCCATTTTCCAAAATTTTGGTAATATTTTTCTTGATTCCAAAAACTATCAATAAACCCGTATTCACAAAATTTTTGTGTTAGTCTATTTCTAAAATGCAGGCTGTCTTAAAAGAGAAACCTTAGAAGTCATAATATTATATAACCTATATAATTATTATTGTGATAATATTATAAATAAATAAAATAAGAGTAATTGAAAATTTCTCCAGTATCATTCAGCATCGGGCTCAGTCGGGCTTTTTATCTTTCAATGGATTTAATTTTTAAAAGTGTGAGCGTTTAACAAGCAATAAAACTGATTAAACCTTTTGAAAAGGCGACTTACAGCGGATACTTGTGTAAAAATAAAATAAAATACTTTTATTAAAGTTTGCAGCTTGCAGAAAATTTTAATCGACTTTACTGGCGTTTTATGTCAGTAGAAAACACAAGGCGTAGACGTGATATTGCGTTGATTTTATCTCAAAATTACCATGACAAAATGACCATAGTATGATGAATACTACAACACCTCAGAAAAGATAACAAAATGTTTGAGATATTTCAACAAACTAAATACCTATACTAGCTAGTCCATAGGTTAAATTGCATTGGTCTGTATGCAAACACAAGTGCACTCTATCCTATCACTCACACTCCATCACACGAAATATGCGGTACGAAGAGTTTGAACTTTGGATATTATTGTCTACTTTTTTGTTTGTACCTTAATATATTCAGAATTAACCACTTTTTAAGCTACATTATTTCTATTTGATATTTTTATTTTATAGCATTCAAATGCTTTATAAATGTATTTTTTTAAAGAATAGAAAACAATCGATCACGAGGCGGGATTCGAACCGGCGTCTTCTGCTTTAGGTACCGGGGTGAATTACGTGCCTTACTCGGCCACCCGTGATCCCGTCAGCTAAAAAAAATACATTATTTCTAATTGGCACACGCATTATGTTTATACCTGCTCAATCTTGGCGAATTCAGCGACCAGAATATTAAATACCTCCCAAAAGTAGATTTCTAAAATATGTACCATCAAAGCCGAATCGCTGAACGCCTATTTCCTTCGTTTGACTAATTGGCAATTATCGTCAGAGCGTTCAATAACGAACTCAAGTTAGTGTTAAAATCATTCATCAGAATTAACACAAAGCTCGACGTCGAAGAAAGTTTAAATGAGATTCAATTCATTGTAAATTATCGCTTTTATAAGTACATTTCCATCGGTAATGAATACACTAGTCTATTCATAACTTATACAGCACTTGAAATAAAATTGGAACCGATGTACTGATTAAATATTGTACTTTCAAAGAAATCCATGTTTAAATTCGTCGGAATAATGAGTGCAATATAAATCATACTGTTTTAGATAAATTGTACCCACTTTTAGATATTTGCATATTCATAATATAATATCTCAAAACTTAAAAAAGGGCCTCTCGGGTAACTATTTGAAAACTAGGAAGATTATGAAACATGTTAGTTATCCAATAATATATTTTTGGCCATTATATTTGACCCGCTGAAAACAAAGTATTTTAATTTTTCAAAGAACTTTCTTTGACCACACCGATGATACCTAGACCAAAAAGCTAGGGCATTATATTATATGATATATCCAATCAAACTAAAAGCGAGCCTTGTATAAAAATTTTCAATACACAAGTCAATAACTGCGTTAAAAACAACCGACTTCAAACTTGCACTTGCAACATTTACAAATACAGACAAAAATGCCCATAAAATAAAAACTACTGGACCTATCCGAATAAAATTTTTATGGGACCAATTCGACACCATCCCGCATCGAACAAAAAAAGAATCACGTAAATCGGTTCAGAAACCACGGAGTAATCGGTGTACATACATAAAAAAAAAAAAAAAAAAAAAAAAACATACCGGCCGAATTGATAACCTCCTCCTTTTTTTTGAAGTCGGTTAAAAATTCAAACCAATTTTGCTTCTAGACCTAGAGTAATATAATATGTATTGCATTGCTATTAGCACAGTTTTATTATATTCTTGTTTATATTTATAATACGTTTACATCTCCCCAAATAAATCTCCGTTATTATTGTCAACCTTACATAAAAATGAAAGTAAACATTTTCTATTTGCTGTTGAGAGATTGAAATATTATTGAATGCCCGAAAATCTTGAAAAGGTTATATTTACTGAAAAATCCTTTTGGATCCAGTGATGTTTACTATGTAGTCACAATATGAATACATACATATTAAATTATACTAGCGGCGCTTCGCGGTTTCACCCGCGTGGCTCCGCTCCTGTTGGTCTTAGCGTAATGTTATATAGCCTATATAGCCTTCCTCGATAAATGGGCATCAAACACCGAAAGAATTTTTCAAATTTGACCAGTAGTTCCTGAGATTAGCGCGTTCAAACAAACAAACTCTTCAGCTTTATAATATTATATTATATTATATTATATTATGATATTATATAGGTACTAGGAACATGAACATGAACATACTAGTGACATGGAAAGGTCTAGAATATGTTTTAAAAATTTCTTAACATCGTTTGATAAAACAACAATTAACGTTATGTGATCTATAGTAAAACATTGTTTCTATAAATCTATAATAATAATTACTAAATTCACAAATCACGCTATATGCAAACAAGATTATTAAGAGCAACGAGCGCTAATTTGGTATTTGCATGTAAAACTAGCAGAACTAATCAGAAATGTAAATTTTACTGCAGAACAAGATATACACAAAACAAACATAATATGAAAGTCGAAGCAAAACAGCAATAATTGGATGCATCTCGACTCTTACTTGTCGTTTACACATCGCTACGACGTATAATGAACCGTAATATTCAACGTGCGAGCACATTGAATATGTGGATTATATTAAAACTATTCTATGTATTCTAAGCTTTATTATTCATTTATACAGGTTGTTGACGTGTACTTGCATGATATTTGTAGGAAAAACTAATGCAATGATGTTTTGTTGTATTTCAAACAGTGTTAAAAAAATCTCTATCTAGTTCTAACCAAGCGTTGTAACGGAAAACATGTTTTAACTATAACATACATGTTTGATTATCTATCGCGAGATACCAGAACAATAAAACATAATACAATAATCAACCTAGCAACAATGGAGTTTCTTGCCGGTTCTTCTACGTGATACTGCCTTCCGATTCGGTGGTAAATGTAAAAACTGTTATGACGATTCAAAAGTGCTTCTAGAAGAAGTCTAATTGAATAAATAAATGTTTGAGTTTGAACCTTTCTTTCCTTGTTCCAGAGCTTCATGTCCATCATCACTATTTCACACGTGGGAAACCTTCCTCCAAGAGGTGGAGGCTGACGTGGTGGGCTTCAGCAACGCGTCTACGTCACTAGAAAGATCCGTCGCCACACCGCTCGTTGAAAAAACCTTTCACATGAAGGTGCAAGCCAGGAAACTGTTTGCGCATCGGGAGGGCTGCGAGGTCATCCTTGGAAAAGCGGACGATCAGCTTAACAAGGTACCTATATAGAAACGATTATTATTAGGTATATGCACATGTATTGTTGATTAGTGAGATTAGTTATAACGAAATCTATATTTTAATAATACAATTAATTTTTTAAATATATTTTAGTAACCGTTGAAAGAACTGAGAACTAAATAAAATTTAACATCATTCATATGAACCAGTTCCTTAGACTTTACATGAATAGAATTCATATTTTATTAAAGTAACTCCTACTTTGAAGTACTCTTTTAAAGTACAATTTTATTAAGAATCTTGTTTCCATGCTTCGTGATTCCACGAACCTAGTAATTTATTGAAGGTAAATTAAATACTAATTTTGAACAAATTAAAATCTAATAATCTTAATTGAGGCTATAGAAAACGACTACATGCTTAATTAGTAAAGATTTTGAAAATTTTATGTAGATTGTAGATATTCATAATATTTCACAACAACATCCCCTGACCATAAACAAAAGAAACATGTTCTTTTGTTCCCGATATATTTCCAAGAAATTTAACATTTCTTCTGCGATCAAAGTCCTATTCACATTATGTAACAATAATAGCTATACACCGTTAAAGTAATGATACGGAGCCAGAGTGCTCGCTTTTAGTACGTTAAGTGATTACTCTCTAGTTGAGTTGAACCCAGAAGTCAACCCCTAACTCAAATCAATAAATGTTACATTCATACATCTTAAACTTCGCTGAAATGTAACGTGAAGTCTTTGCTTTGTATTAACGTTCAATATTATGTCATTTAGTTTAATAGTGAGAAGAAATAAACGTTGCTATTTTTTTAAATTTGACCGGGCGGGGGTGAGTGACCTTAACAACCTATCGCAGCAGATGGTCGCAGCATTGACTGAAAATTTTATTATCAGATTAGGTATCTTATTAGTTGCTTAAAACTATAGAATAGTGTGCTATTGGATAACGTTGTTGGAAAATTCCAGAAATATATTAATATATGTGTATTATATTTTAGTTAACAAATAGACTCTACATTATTTTATCAGCTTGTTCTTTACGAAAGATAATTTAATTTAAGAAAACATAATTCACAAAACATTGGCCGTGTTAATTCAAACCAAAAAATTTTAAGGGAACAATTGTAATAAAAAAACTTCACGCTTAAATAATTTCGAATTATGAGTTTTACAAAATACAGGGTTAATTGAAGAGAGCTGTTTGGAACTGTACTCAAAGTGAAAGTTTTAACTAGTTCATACGCCTTTTGGTATCAACTGCTTAAAATATTTTGTGTGAATGAGGGTCTATTGGGGTTTGTGGCTTAACTACTTTTGCCATTAACTAGGCCTCCATTAATTATTATTATTGGGGAAATTGCTGAAGTTTGTTTTTAAAATGTCACTTATAAATTCTTACCTACATTTATCAACATTGTCTATGATATAATTACTTTTTATGAATGTAGAATATTATTATAATTATTATAACTCAATCATTTCCATTATGACCGCGTGGCATAGCTTAAAACAATGGCATATAGGTAGTATAGAACAATTTGTTCAAGCCTTGGCCCTACATTTAGGCAAAGGGTCGTAAGGCAATGTATTGCAAAATAAATCGTATTCATTTATTTTTTCAGACAAGCGACATGAATCTTCTAGGCGTGTCGTTAGAAAGACGTTTCTTATCTGCTCTATTTTTTTAAATATTTTTTTAAATCGAAATTATAACATAAAATAAATTGACAAGTAAACAATAAAATATTTACATTTGCTGGCTGAATGTTCGAATTTGTACAAGATTATTAATTTATATTTTTTTTAATATACTTTCTTAAATATAGACGCGGAAAATAACACTAAGTACCACTACTACTAGCATTCATTACTCCCTATACGTAGTTTCCCGTTTTGCTGTATTCATATTCATTAGCGATGTTTACAAAAAGGACCTAATACGAATCCCTCTTACATGACATTTGTAACGGTATTCCGAAATAAGAAAATTGGATAGTAACCCAATTTCCGAAAAGGCTCCGATTGTGTCACCCCTGCACAAGCTACTCATGTGATTTATGGAACAAATGATTCATATTTATGACAGAACGAATTACGGTGTATGTAAATCTATGAGGAGCAACCATAGAAATCTAAATAACAAGACACTAGAAGTCGTAAGCGTGCGTGACCTTGTCGCCACTCAGGTGATTTGCACATCACCAGTGCATTCGTCACTGTTCAGTTGCTCTGGAGACGTATGAGTGTATACATGGTGTGTTTCAGCAATTCCCATTGCGGAAATTCTTCCACAAGTTGTAATTATACTTATAAAGGAATAATATTTCATCGGAAAATATTTTTTTTTAGAACTAATGCCGTTTTTCCTTAAAATTATAGAATATTTACAAGTATTACGAGTGTCACCATAGTAATCGAAATAACAATGAATGACACAGTCGACCATTCTTATTATCACGTTTGTTCGTATTGGAGCAAAAAGTCTCATATACTTAGGGATGTTATTCTAAAATAAACCGTAAATTCGTGCGTTAGGATACATATTCAAAAGATTAATTTAATAGTTAAGTTAGTTTTCACTAAAATCAAGCTGTCCAATAAAAGGCATAGTTTACTTGTGTGTACTGTTTAGCTTTCGGTTTGAATGTGTTGATTTTGGCGACAGCGGTTTTCATACGAATTATGACATTATAGCACTTCTATGTGTCTTGTTATTTAGATTTCTATGGGAGCAACTATGGAATCTCTTGCCTGTTCTTCTCCATAGATACTGCTTTATGAATATAAGTGGTAAATGTTAAAATTGTTATAATGATTCAAAAGTGCTTCTAAAAGAAATCTAATTGAATATATTATAATGTTTGAGTATGATGTAGCTCCATTTGTACCAAGACTCATAAGAATTGACTGTGGGTTTTCATCTATGTGTAGTGGACATGTATCGCATCCATTTCATTAAGTGAATTTTATTTACCACCAAGTAAGTTATCACTGTTAGACTGATACTTTTTCATAGCTAGTAATTGTGTAGGTATGTTGAGATTGAATAGTTTTTTGTTTATTGTGCTTAATTCGCTGATGAGGAAAATACAAGTTTAATTGTAAGAGCTGTAGAGATGTAAGCGACAAAACTTAGATCTGTGATAGTTCTTTGTAGAGGCAAATAATATAACAATCCAAATTGCTATAATATTTAGAAGCAAAGATATTGAACTTAATATTTTGATTATAGCTTTCATTTTGTTTATTCCCACATATGAGTGTCTGTACTAAATTATCGTGTTAAACATCTATAATGATTTTCACTATAACCTTAGATTGAAAAATATAAGCATTTGATATTTTTTAACTCATTATTTAAGACGATACACAAAAAAAAATCTACTGCTTGGCGGGCGGAGTCTAATAGCTCGCTATCGCGAACGCGGGTGTGCGCGAAGTCATTCTTGCAAACTCGCCGCGCTGCCGCTGGCCGACTCGGGACAAACATGTATGGAGTCGTCATACAGTTATAATATTCTTATACATATATTTAATTGTTGATTTATTGGTTTTATTTTCTTGCTTATAAACAAATAATCTTCTTTTTAACAACTACTTAGACATTATTAATAATTATTATTATTTCGTAATGTTTACTTTATTACAAAATAATACAGGTTATAAATAATCTTTAAAATAACAAAAAATATTGTTACTCTGAAAAAATGAAATGGTACTCAATAACGCGGACTACTGAATGGATTTAGATAGAATTTGATGCTGACGTAGATATTACGTCATGCCCAGAAATGAAAGGTAATATTTCTGAAAGAAGTTATAAACCCTAATTCTTCTCAGTCAAAGTCAAGAGTGGAAGATATCACTAATACAGTAAAACTGATGCGAAACTTTGGATGTTAATTTGTATATTTTTTTGTTAGTTGTTACTTAATCACGTCAAGACTACATTACCAATTTTGATAAAATATAGCTAATTGCCTGGATTTACACATAGGATACTTTCTATCCGAACTGAACACTTCTGTGGGATAAGACAGGATTCACGATATAATATAATTCCACGCGGGCAAAGCCGCGGTCGGAATGATATTTTTTTAAATAAAAAAATTGTTTTAAAAAGCTAAAAATATATTGACGCATGTATTTATTTTTTGCACTCTATTATAATTGTAATTATTCATTACAAATAATCAAAATAAAATAGCCAGAACTAAGTTAGGCCCTGGTAGGGTAGGTAGGCAGGTACAGCAATGTGAGACGAACACTGTCTTATTTATACCAATAATAATGTATTCTAAACATTAAATTAAGTTTACTTTCTAACAACAAAAATACATAATATTAGCTAATGTGAAAGCGAATCAACCAATCATCCCACAAAAATGAAATGTGCACACAAATATTCATCCAAATCGGTTCATGTCATTAGGAGGAGTGACTGCAGCGCCATCTTCCGGGCCCAATTGTGTTTCCAGATCACCCAGGAACTCAATTTAATATACTTACACAAAATTTTTCGAAATGAAAACTCACATTACTATGTAAATATGAATATAAACCTGTTTTATTACTAAGCAATTTCCCGCACAGGTGTAGTAAGTATAAATGAAATAAATATCAACATCAAATTCTTTATACAACATACTTATCTACCACCTTCTAAGAAATGTAATTCTTGAAATTATTTCGTATTTTTTTTAAATATAATACTACTCCAATGAGCTCCTGTTCCATATTATGTCCGCCATACTTCCACTAAGTTCACCATGATTTTTTATTTCTTTGCACTTTGTTGCTTTTTGCTAAAAATGGAATCATGCGATAAAACCAGTAGAGCTTTGATAACATACATTTTTGACTTAATAAAGGTACTTACGAAGGAGTGGATTCACATTGTGAACAATCAGTGGGTTTATTTTCCTTCTGGATTCCGGATTTCTGAACAGATTATTTATGCTATAAATGAAAAAATCTTACACATTCGTTATTTACTTAAAACAGGGGTACATATCAAACATCGTCTATAATACAATTATCATCAAATTTAAAATAAAACCAACTTACTTCATTAATTTGTTCCAATTGTAAGCATTCTTTTTCCTCCAACCTTTATGTTTCTTCTTCTTATTTTCTTTATTGTCCCCATTTGTCTCATTTTGTCTTATCGTGTTGTCACCCTTTTTTACGATTGCGCGAGCGACACAAGTTCCCCGTGTGACGGCCGTAGCGGGAATGACTCGTGCAGCGATCGGGGTAGGAAGGTACAGGGCGGCTCTCGCTATATTGGCTGGTCGCGCGCTAATTTCAAGTATTTCTTGTTTATTTCAAAACCATCGCATATTTCAAAATTCTAACACGGTAGACGTATAGGTTGTATATTTTATAGTTAATATCCAAAAAGTCGTAACTTTACGTTTGTTATTTTGAAGATGCCAGAGATTAAAAAAAAATAACAATGAGAACTTTGTATTTTTTTTCTATCGAGAAAATATCATGGAATCATGTTTCTAAAACGGTAGACGTATTGTGTTACTATTGAACTTTCTTGTCAAGAATTTTCATCACGACAACTTTAATAATATAAAAATTACGAAGGTTTGAAAAGGGCCGTAAATGTTAGAAAAATTCATTCATCACCTTAAAACTACACCAGTCTCTCTAATTTGAATGATATTTAGTTCTGACCTTTTATAGCCCACGAATAACTGTAGGCGACAAATTCCCTCCTACATTTGGAATTAATAAATCAAATTACCTCAGGTTTCATCTACAGAAACCTAAAAACGAATTAATTAAATGTTATATTATGCTGCTAAAATAGTACGTCATCAGCAGGTAATTGAAAACTCTATTAGCATAAATGCATATGTGTACTGTGAATGTCAGGGAACGCGACAACTGTGATTTGCATATTCGTCGTCTAGTAATTTATCGAAAAGAATATCAGTATTCTATTTCAAATGTTGATAAAAATAATTAAGTTAAAAACAAAAGATATCTCAGTTACAATTAATCATTAGAATACAGTAATAAACAAAATATCTCTTCTTAAATTCGTACTTAACAATTACTTTCATAGCCAAGTATTTTTAATTTATGTTTAAAATGAATTCTAAGCATATAAATTCTAGGATAGCCAATTGGCTTAAATATTCATATTCATTTAATTGAATAGGATATCCAATACCTCTAAATAGTTTTATTTATGCAACCAATTGGACGAAAGTATAGACCGTTCGCTTTAATATTAATTAACTAATGGAATTAGGCATTCCTAAGGGTCCCGAACTGTCAACAATTGGGGACAAATATGATTGTATAACTAAAATAGATCCTATATTTAGAAGTTATAATCTAATTAATTTGATCCATATAGGTCAGCCAAGTGTTCTTTTAAGCCACTTTTTTTTTTCATATTAACCTTAGCACTTTTCAAAAAATAATTCTACAAAAATAAAGACAATTATAAAAAAGTAAGACCTCCTTTTAACGCTCAAAAATGTTAAACCTGTTCAAAAATAAACACGGAATAAAAGCGAGTGTTTTAGCGAAATTAATGCACTTGTATCATGATTGTGTTGATTCTACAGCACTGTTATCAACAACCGCACTCCAATAGAGGGTACAACAGTTAATGACATAAGCCTAGATTGCATTCCATTCACTATATAATGCTATGCAAGTTCGTAGTATCGATACGGAATACATTTACGTCTCCATAGCTGATAGATACGGTAAGGCTATACTAATTTGGTCTGTATGTACGCTACAAATGCAAAATCGCAGACCACTTTTGACACGCCACTTTAATATTTCACTGCATAGTGAGTGGTGGCGCTCATGCGAAGTACACCATTTACTCGTATGAAGTATGAAAATTTAAACATAGGTACCGTACGGTAGAAATTTATACTTAATTTGGAAAATTATTGAAGTGAAACTTCTTTAGGCGCGTTGATCGTGTCATGGGAATACTGTCATGTCATGGAGTAAGGCGATGATTTTGTATCTTCGAATCTTGTCACTTCTGACACGTGTGCTCGTCACACACACTCTTTTTTATATCTCTTTATTTATTTATTTATTTATTTTAATTTGGCACACCAACAATAAATACATTTGACAATGATAAAATTAACATTATTAATTAATTAATATTATGTACTTATCAATGAAAGGTGTACACAGCATTTACAATAATAGATAGTTCTCGAAATTATATAGAATTATTTATGAATTTTATTTTAATTAATGTTATCTATAATTAAGTATTTTTACAATTATTATTAATCAAGCAATTAATAATTTTATGTTTGTATTGTGCAAGAGATCCAAAGAATATATCAAGGTCCGGTATAGATGTGACAATTTGATTATATGCTGCGCACATTCGAGGCAATGGTGCTTGACGTACTAAATTAGTTCGACTCACTGGTAGATCAAAGAGATTACTAATCGGTTTTCGGGGTAAACTATACGGGATTCGAAAAGAGATCCCAGAAACAATATCCTCACAGGTAGTTAAACCATTTACACAGTTAAAAAGAAATACCAGGTCGTGTAATTTACGGCGATCGCTTAACGTCATCATTTTAAAATAATGTAAGCGCTCAGTATATGGACATCGATGTGTGATACCTTGGGAGGCAAAAGCCAAATGTCTAGTGAACGATCGCTGAATCGATTCTAAGCGTTGCGAGTGCACGGCGTGATGGGGATTCCACACAACACATGCGAACTCGAGGTGACTCCGTACGAGTGCATTATATAATGCAATTTTTGTGGATGCTTTAAAGGATGTTGCATTTCTTTTAATAAACCCAGTCATCCTTGCAGCTTTCTTAATTATTGTATCAAGATGAGATGTAAGTTTGAGTTTACTATCCAAGGTTACACCCAGGTCGACAATTTCATACTGGTGAAGGAGAGGAGCATTGTCGATACTGTATGTCGAATTAAATGGCACTTTTTTCCTTGTAAATCGAATGAATGAGCACTTATTAGAGTTGATTATCATATTATTTTTTTTACACCACTGACCTATATTACCTAAATCATTCTGGATAGCAGCTACATCCGCCAAACTGTTAACAGTTTTGTAAATTTTTAAGTCATCAGCGAAAAGTGCGTAATTGCAATGTTTGATAGAATCACAGATATCATTGATGTAAGCAACGAACAGAAGTGGACCCAAATGTGATCCCTGGGGAACACCAGATGTAGCAGTAAACACTTTAGATTTGAAACCTTTTACAACAACTTCTTGACTCCTTTTATCCAAGTAAGATGCAATCCATTGTAAAATAGGACCCGATATACCATAGTTTTTTAATTTTGCGAGTAAAGTCAGATGATCCACCTTGTCAAATGCGCTACTGAAGTCTGTGTAGACTACGTCCATTTGGTTACCGATGTCCATCACAGGCGTCAGGTCAGACAAAAACTTAACAAGGTTAGTTTGCACTGAGTGACCCTTCCTAAAGCCATGTTGATGTGGAGTTATAAATTTATCTAAATATCGAGTCAAAACTGGACAGATCAGCGATTCAAACACCTTCGATAATGAAGATAAGATAGTTATAGGCCTGTAATTATTGACTGCACCTAGGTCACCCTTCTTGTGTACGGGCACAATTGTAGAGGTTTTCCAATATTCAGGAAATATACCTTGTTTTAGTGACTCATTAATTATTATAGCGAGAGGGGAGGCAATTGCGACAGCAGCGCGCTTAAGAAATACAGGAGGAATTCGATCCGGACCAGCACCTTTATTTATATCAAGTTGTTTCAACTTGAGAAGAACCTCTTTTTTTGAAACAATAACCCTTGCACAAGAATCCCAAGCAGCTTCGCTGTTCTGAACACAAATAGTTGATAAGGGTTCAGAATATATAGAAGAAAAATGCAATGCAAAAAGATTAGCTATATCAGGGCCGTTGGTCGCGATTTTGTCATTTAGGCACACAACAGAAGGTATGGAAGATGTCTGATTGTTGCGTTTACTATTTATAAACTTCCAGAAAGCTTTACTATCCTTCGAGATTGCATTTTCGATCTTTAACTTATAATTTTGATGACACAGTGTAATTAATTTATGGGAACGTTCTCGTAATAAATTAAATTCAAACAAATCGCGTGGATTTTTATATTTCTTATACTTGAGCCTCATTTTTTCCTTGTCTTTGATAACGTGAATTAGGGCAGACGTAAACCAGGGAGGGTATTTACTTTTCTTCATTTTACTCTTAGGCACATGGTTATCAATTACACTACGCATAATGTCGTAAAATGCCTCTAACTTATCATTAATATCAACGAGGTTAGCGAATTTGGAGCACCAATCAATATTCTCCAGTTCCCGCACAATACAATCATAATCGGCTTTAAAAAAGTTATAGCTGACGTAGTCATCACATCTTAGTGTGGAAGGTGCTTCAGATACCAGACTCAGAAATAAACACGGATGATGGGGATCAGGTTTGGTCAATATATCAATCGCAGTAGATACCTTAAAACGAGGAATATTGGTTAGGGCTAAATCTAATATTTTTCCATTTTGATTTGTAATATTGTTTATTTGCTCAAGGTTATTTAAGTTGATAAAATCAACCAAAGCACACTCCACACGACCGTGACATGCAATAGGAACCATTCCACAAGTACCGCCTTGACCATAAGCCCATTCTAAGTTTCCTAAGTTAAAATCACCTAGTATTATTACATTTTCCATATGTTCTAGCACATTATTAGCATTATAAATAAATTTGTCAAGGGCATTGTAGTTGGTTGGAGGTGGAAGATAAATAGCACAAATAGGTATGTTTTTTGTCACACCGTTAATAACACAAGTAATGTTCACCCAAAGATCCTCATATTCACTTTCATATTTAAATAATCTAGAAGATTGTAATTTCCGAGCTACTGCTATTAGGACGCCACCCCCATCCAACTTAGTTTTTTTGTTACAAATACGGTCTCTACGATAAACAATATAACGGGAATCGAATATTTCACTGCTAGAAATGCCACAATTAAGCCACGTTTCACTTAAAACAATAACATCGTATGAGTTTAACAGAATATTCTTGTATAGGTCATTAGTTTTAGTTCTCAATCCTCTAACATTTTGATAATATAAGGTAATCATTATTATAAATTTAAATAAGAACCGCAACATTCACTGGGGATATAGAAAAGGAGACTATGTCATCAGTTTTATACTGTCTAAACATCGGATTTGTAATGCTTGACTAGTTTCGTTTTTACGCACATATATTTTGCCGTTCCGAACCCAAACAAATTGGTATCTCGCTTCTTTTGCTTTAATTCTAGCAGATGCATGGAGAATTTTGTTGGCTGGGGTTAAATGTTCTGCAACATAAACTGGTTTTTTAATTCCACCAATTCCCAGGTTGTGTGAGCTTAATTTATCTTCTGGGTTACATTTGTTGTATTTTTGTACCGCCGCCAGCAGAATATCGCGATGGCGAGGACTTCGCAATTTAGCAACAACAGCACGGGGTCGACTATCATCTTTGTTGATTTTAGCCACACGAGTTACATGCATTATATCACCGTCTATGATATCTGCATTTACTACTTTTGCAAGATTAGTAAGACAATTAATTAAGTTTTCACTGCGATTTTCGGGTAAGCCATTAATCTCTACATTAATTTAAGATTATAAGTTTATCTGAAGAATATTTAAGTTTATCTGTTTATCAAGCAACAGATAAACTTTATAGTTTCAGTGTATCAATCACAGCGATATAAATCGAAACGGCTCTGAATAAAACAACAATAAAACACTTTATACACTTTTAATGGCAGCGATCCGCTTTATTCATACACTCAGACGGCCACACTAATCGCCCAGCGGATCAACTGAATGGGGCTTAATTTGATTGCCCCCTCGTATTGTTAGAATTTAACAAAGCTTAATAGGTACAAGCAATCCTCGCCTATGGAGATTAGTTTCAATGATTATTTGATATTTCAGTCAGATTGTCGTTTAAGATAAGAGTCTCTTAATATTGCCTTTCTCCAAATTAACAGCTTTTAAATTAATAGTGTCGTTAATTTGATTTCCTTTGTTACATAGTTGACAAATTTGTTTTTTTTAATATACCTATATAATCAAATCCAACGGTTGGAGGAACTTAGTTATTTTAAATTCACCAAGTCTGGCAACTAACAGCAAAGAAAACTTCAGTTTTCACACCACACGTGTATATAAAACTTTATAACGTATTCATGGATTTCATCGGATCGCATATCACATCGAACTTATATTGAAAAGTACGTCATAAAATTATTTTGAAAACAAAGCTTCGATTCATGTTAAATTCGTTTTCAGAGTCGCCAGGACTACAGAGCAGCTTTCCTGAACTACTGCGATAATTCAAGTCCAGCTAACCTCGCTACCTACTACGATTCGCATAATAACTACGTGCAACAGTTGACAGCTACCAACGCGATGATTGAACAATATCATAAGCATACTTTGCCGACTATTCTGCAGGTAAGAACATTTTGTAGCTATATATTAAGGTGTTTTTTTCTATCTATATCCATTTATTAAGTATGTATTTTTTGCACACTTAAGCATTCTACAATTAATTTGTACAATATCTACAATTTCGTTAATTATTGTAACGCTAAGATAAATAAACATGAATATTTACGAGTGTAAACTAAAACTGACCCTGTATTGTTAACAAAATTAATTCTGGAGCGCATTCAGAGTATTGTGTTTCCATAGAATATGCAATTTAACTTTACAGCGAAATAAAAGCTTTAAGCTCTTATATTTCGCGGAAAAGTTCAGTAAACTATAATAATTAACCTACGCGATATTTATATAGTGCATTGGCCAGTGAATAGGATTGGATTTACAACATTATGTTGTTTTATAATCCCATGATATTAAATAAGTGAACTCAAAAATAAAAACGAATGTAAAATAAAATGAAATTTGAGACACGTATTGTTATTATTTCTTAAGTGTATTTTTTACACTAATCATTTACTTTCAGTTGTAGCACTCATGATATTGTAATTTTATCACAACGTGTATAAAAATACCCAATAACAAATAAGAAATAGCTAGTACCTAATGCATAATAGAATAGCAGGAAGTTTTTTAGAGGATCACATAAATCAAAGTTGATCTGAGTCTCTCTTGGGCCTTCTATTCTGTTGTTTTCTTTCAATGTGTGTACATCTTTGTAAAAGTTATTTTTATACTGAAATACACGAGCGACAGGTAATTTATTCATTATTAACGCTTATTCTTAGACCAAGAGTTATTTCTAATCAGTAATCAGGATTAATTTACTCCTTGAATTTATATTTAAACTGCAAATCCCAGTAGATATAGCTTGTCATTTACAGAAGATTGAAGATTATAAGATGAACGGATTTTAATTAAAACTGACGTTCCTTTAATTGAATGCTGCTCTAGTAGATGAGATGGTGATTTTGTATACAAAACATGCTTACTTTTTGTATTTTACATACATACTTTAACATATTTTAACATACATACTTTTTGTATGTGTTCCTTGCTACTTTGAGTTTTAATCATTTGAAAATTAAATATAAAATGTTATCAACAAATAATTACAATATTGTAAATTATTTTTGAAGGAAAGAATGCGAGGTCACAAAGTGCCGTGGAATTAACTGTAACTTTATTCAGTTTTCAGGGTGACCTTGTTGAAAAAGAGTAGAATATTTTATATAAAAGAATGCTGATTCGCAAGACGCGTAGTCCCCAAGATAGAGCTATTTTTACTACCAAATTTAGATAGCTATATTTCAGTTTTTTATTTACCGTCTCGCACAGTGATTTATATTATAAAATTTGTTACAGGAATTGGAGGAAATTTTAACGGACGTAACGTCGGCCGTCAGCGATGCTATTTGTCAGGACGGGGAAATTATTTCCGAAAAGGTACTCTTACTAAAACATACAGTTACATAATATTATATCTTCTACAAAATGGGAACAAAGTTGTAGGAGATTTCCAACCTGTTACATGGAGATAATTAAAATGTCGACTGCAGACTTAGAGCGTTCTCTACGAGTTGAATATGTTATGATATATCTATAAAAAGTATAGGACCTAGCTAAGTACAAAGCTTACATCTGAACAGTATTGTTAGAGATAAAATGGAGAAAAATTATAATAATCTTGACGCCCACAATATTACAAGAAATTTAATAAGATTACATTTATTTACCGCTCTTAGATTTTACCCGCCGATTAATTCTTTACTTTATACTCACTCCTAAATAATAATTCTTGGAATATAAAAAGGCGTTATTAATTTTTACTAAGAAGTTTTTCATCATAAATTTTATAATATTTTCCAATTATAATTTTTTGTTCACTTTTTAAATAGCTTACGTATAATTTAATCACGATCTTAAATATAAATCTGTGTTGATCCTTTTTATTTTTAAATATATTTGTGTAAAAAAAATTGAATGCCAGCCTTTCATTATACCTTAAGATTTACTCATTAGATTTTGCGCCAAGTTTGCATAACATTTTATTGTTTGTAATATGAAAAAAAAAATGGCAGACGTAATGAAAGATTGCAGATACCTTTAACCATGAATCATCAACCAAGCTTTATATACCTAATAATACATAATTGTGCAGTGTATCCACCGGTTCAGAAGATACGAGTCGCTATATGCGCAGTCGCGAGTACTGTAATTTACGATAGATTTAACGTACTTAACACGTGATATACATAAGAACCAATAACCGTTGATCTTTAACCAAGCTAAAACCATACATATTTGTGCAGTGTACCCACCAGCTCAGAAGATACGAGTCGCTATGCGCGCAGTCCCGCGCGGTATCAAGCACAGCAGATTTAGCCCACTTGGCGCGGACGCTGCTTATCAACCAGCCACCACTGAGGACTCCCAAGAGGAACTTCCTGCCGCCCTACCCGCCGGAGCCTGACGATCCGCCCATCGACGTGCCAGCGGTAATGTTTTTTTTTTCTATTTGCTGAAAAAGAAGGTATATTTGTGAAGTGAAACTTCTTTAGGCGCGTTGAGAGTGAAATTTCACGGTCGCGTCATGGCAATACTGTCACCAAAAAATCTTACCAAAAGAAGTTTCACTTCTGACATGCGTGCTCGGCACACACGCTCTTTTTGTGTTTATATATACAGATATAAGTAGATTTTTCATTATAATTTATGAGTTAGTGCTTCAATTTCAAAATATCCATAGTAACTAAGTCTTCTCTAATAGGTAGTTATTACTTACTAGCGGTCGGCCCCGGCTTCGCCCGTGGCACATATTTACGTTTTCTCTACATAAAAACCATCCTCGTACTTCAAGGAATATAATAAAAAAAGAATTATCGAAATCGGTTCAGCCGTTCTCGATTTATGCGCTTACCAACACATTTTGCGATTCATTTTTATATTATAGATTAGGTATAAAATATATTATCTACGTTGTATTTAATGGCATGCGGAGGCCTTATATTTGCTTTTGACATGTCTGTAGAAACGAAGAACCTTGAATGTATGTGACAATTTATAAGATTATAACGCTCCAAAAGAATCATTACTGGATTTGTAAAAACATTCTGAGGGTGACAGCTCGGATTGGAAATAAATTTTTTTATGTTGTGATTGAGTTTAACCATCATATTATTAGACTATTAACAAGAATCTTGTAGGTATATTTTCAAAAATCACATAACATGTGTTCACAATCACAATTATGTGTAGATATATTTATTTCTATAACTTTTTATTTAAATAAAATATATTATCTAAACAAGTGCGTAGGTATTATGCCACGTAAATATTTTAAGTAAGTGATGTTACGCTATACAATAGCCTAATTAAAGAAACCCTTAAAATGTGTATTTCATTTCTCTATTAATATTAATAATAAATGATGATTAAAATGAAAATTAGCTCCATTAATCAATAAAATGATGCCACGACGAGGCAGCTAGCTCGCCAGGGAATTACCACGGTCTTAGATAATTAACGTCGGGTATTTGAAATGCTTCATGTTTTTCTCTCTGTTGATCCCAGAGCGAGTTCAATCCGAGATCTTTCCATCTTGTGACCTTAGAGCTTGAAATGGAACTCGAATGCGATTGTTATTTTTTTTTCTTATCTGCTCTTGTTTATGTCTTGTATTGAATATAGGTGTATTTTATTTATTATACTTTTGCGTAGGAGTTTTATATCTTCTCTGCATGGCATTTGCATGGCATGTGTCAATGGCGTTCATACAAGCCAGCGCCGCCGTCCATGCGAAAATCACGACGTTGAATATATTCAAAGTTTTTATTTGCTGAATGTATGCATAGCGCATTGAAGGTACTGAGGTAGATCAGATATTAGAACACGGTTACAAGCCATCTTCTTCAATTTCTGGACGTGAACAACATAGTTAAGAGAGTAACAATACAGTGAACACTTTTATCAACCAGATCCAATTCATTTTAGTGCGATTGTAGGGAGATATTATTTCCGGTTTCAATTTATCTCCAGTAGACATCTACTGCTGCTTCTCTACATGATCTTCTTTACTATCTGAACTTGGCTAGTCGCCACCAAGATCATCACGACAATGATCTTCGGCCAACCAAGCCTCGATCAGTCTCTTTCGTCTGTTGTCCATAATTATCTATATAACTCATATCTGTATTACCTGCAAATATATAAATAAATACATTATAAAATTAATAATTTATAAGTATGTGACATTATTTTTAAAATCACAATATAATATTTGTAAAAAATAAATTTAACAGTTAAAACAAAAAACTTACGTAGTTGGTCGCGCGGCATACGTAAGTAGACCGCGAATTTTGCGGAGCTCCTATTGCACAACCACGCGCACCCGACTCTCCGCGCTGCACTGAATGGCGAGTGCATGCGGCAATTATTCAACTTAGAGAAAAAAAATTGCAATTTAGTATCACTGGACTACACGTGTAGACCACGCGACTACTGTTATGATATAGCGAATAAATTTTGCGATATATATAAGGATTACTTTTCCGAGCACTTTACCCTAACAAATATTATTATTTTTCATTGTTATTCGTTCATCCAAATCTACGTTCGGAAGTGATATAAATACCTAATACAAAACAAGCTTCTAGCCGCTTAACTCTTTCACGCTTCGATAATGTTTCTATATGAATAAATATTGGGTTTGAATTTGTATTCAAAGAACAAATTGATTATAGGGACAGAAAGTTATTCTTGCTCCGATAGCTTATATTTATTTTGCTTTCCTAAATCTGTATATTTTATAGTGTTTATGAATGTGATCATTTTCTGGATTGTAAGGCTAGAAGTAAACTAGCCAAGTGCGATTATAAATCTATTCAACCCAATTTATTCAAAACAACAATTTTTTTTGGAAAAAAATCGTAAAGCCTATGTCATTCTGGGTTAGATACAGTAGCACCTCGTTAAGTCGAACCTCGATAAGTCAAAAACCTCCAAATCTCGAAAAAATGTTTTGTTCCCTTCCCTTCAAACCCGAAAACCTCCGTTACTTGAAATCTTGACCCTCTGTTAGTCGAAATTATCACCGAGTCCCTTCAAGCCATTTTGGTACATATTTTCACTCTATAACTCGAAAAATTAAATTTGACCTCTGTATCTCGAACATAGCAACGTTTTATTTTACAACCTTTATAACTTTATTATTTGGAATTTATTACCTGTATTGTTCGAACAAAAATAATTTACCGACTTTAACAACTTGCCGACAGTGCAAGTACACTATTGTTTCTTTGAAAAAATTTTAGGAGTATACGATAATAAAAATTTATCCATCAGAAGAAAAAGAATTTTCTGCTCTTTATATATTAGACAATGCTAGAGAACAACCAAATTATCTAAAGCAAAAAAAAAATACTGACTTTTTTTAATGCCATATTATTTATTTTAAACTGATTTGAAATAATGTTGATTTGTAATAAATAAAAACATGTTTGTCACCTCTGCAAGTTGAATTTTAATGTACTTTACCTCTCTAACTCAAAATGTATAAGAATAAACCTTAAACTCTTTATGTCGAATCAATATCCGCCTAAGTCGAAATCCTCCATAAGTTGAAAACTCTATAACTCGAATTTTTTGGCGTCTCCCTTGATATTCGACTTATAGAGGTGCTACTGTACATCCAAATCTGTGGAACTTACAATGTTTAGTATACTATAGTATAGTAGATATAGGTATAAAGAAACTCTCATACTTGCACACCTGAATCCTTAAAACATTACACTCCTTTTACGAGCAGTCTTGTAATAATGTGTGCGTTTTATTTCCTTAATTTGTGGTTTGGTCAATGTGAAATTGTTTAATATAACTGAAGCTGAAGCTTTGCAGAAACTTATTTTGCAACAGATGTTGATGTGGGAACAATTTCAGTATCATTTTTTTTCGTTTTGTTATTGTTAACTTCATTGTATTTGGTGCCAAATTCTGTCTTCTATTTGTTCATATCTAATATAGGTTGTTTTTCAATATTTAATAAAAAATAATCAACTACGAACATGCTTGTTTAAAATATTAAAGCAACAACAACAGTTTGACTTATAGCATTGATTTTAGTGTGTCCCTTTTATTTTAATGTGTCTTATATCCAAAATTTTACTTCTGCCTTATAGGTTTAAGTTACAAATAAATGTGGTATTCTAGGAAGCGATGCCTCCAGTGCTGAGAGGCGAGATGTTACTGGACAGGATGAGGGGCGGACAGGCGAGACTCAATTACGAGCAATTAAAACAAGACGCTGAAGACCTCGAGCTGCAAATCAAACAACTGCAGGTAAATAATACAATTAAAAAGTATAAGAGCTTTTCCCTGTCTGAGGAGGATTCAAGACTGATTTAAGACGGAAGGTGTCACGAAACTGTTTATAATAATTATTAATTATTATAAAAGAATATGCAGATTTAAGTTGCCTTTATTCAAAATTAATTGTTTTTTAAATAAAGAAAAGGCAGATAAATTTTTATAGGTTCGAAAAAAATGATTTTATGCTAATGGTAAACTGTGGAAAATGCAATGAATTTAAATTCAATTGTTTGTAATTTATCCAACATAATGTAAAGAAACGACGTTGTATATTTTATAATAAACCTGTAAAAATGCTCACTACTTTTAAAAAATAAAGTTAATTAAAATTGTAGTCTTATACACCAGTTCATTTCTAACTTAATTACCTGTTTGTAGGTAATTTATGTAAATTATTCATGATTTTTTCCAGACTTCCTTTCAAATTAATGTTGCCTTTGTGATACAGTTTCACAGACTATGAAGAATTTTATTTATGAAGACATATTAAAATATAACTTATTCACAGGAAAGCTTGGACTCGTTAGTTCGTCTACAAAATCGTAGTCTGGAGAATAGCATTTATGGAAAAGTCAACGAAATTCAAGTAAGTACAACGAAAATACTTTTTTTTTTAAAGATACACGTAAATGTAAGTACCTATGTCTTCTGAAATTGGCATTCACTAAACTTTAAGCGTATTCTACAGTAGTGATACACAATATCATATTCCGTTAGAAAGATATGCCACACCCGTTAAAATTGAAAGATATTTTTATTTATGGCTCATAGAATTTATCTTCAAGCTGAGTTGAGACGAAGAGATAGCCAATATAAGAGAAAGTATTGAAAAGATGGATTTACTGGCAACGTGACTGAATAACATTTTCAGAATAGCTTTATAACGAAAGTTATTTTTGTATAATATGAAAATTTTAATATTTAAAGCCAAGTATTTATAACGAACAATGCGTATATAGGTAATACGTTTTAAAATTTTCATTATAACATTATTAATATGAAATTCACTAATGAAGAAAATTAATTAATTATCTGAAGAAAATAAAATTCAAACGTCTTGAATTGTTTTTAATTTAACTTCCTCCCCTGCCGTTGCTTGAAACCTCTCAAATTATCAGAATTCATTTGCATCACTTTTGCAAAACTTTACAAACGTTTAATTTAAATGCCCATCTTAATTCAACTTCCCTTCTTCAACTCATTCTCAACTGCTATCTAAGATTTAGTGCGCAGTGAAGATGTTAATGTGTTTAAAACATTAAACAACACTAAATATACTCATTAATATGTAGTATATACGTGCTGATATTATTAACAACTAACTTGTTACTAGTTAGATGAATTTTAAATAATTTATTTTGTTCTTCAATATCCCTCTAACAAGAAATTTCTCAGAATGCTAGGTCGGATATCTTTTAAAGTTTAAAAAAATATTTATAAATAGCTTATTCCATGCTGTATAAAATTAATTAAAGGTATCAAACACTTTAAAGCTTGTCATATAAATAATATTGGAAATAAAAACATTTATTTCGAACACTTTATCGATCCCTTTCGGCTTACCAATAAAATCCGTTTTGTTTTTAAAAAGGGTTTTAAAGCTTGCGCAATTAAAACTGAAATTTCATCTCCTTCAAAAAAGCAAACTTTTTCGCGTTTTGTTAATCATGCGTACGATTTTAATGATGCGTTCGTTGGTTACCGTTTTTATTCATAAGCTTCGTTCGAGAAATTAACGTTTTTTTTTTTTTGAGAGAATAAACTTTTTTTTCAAATTATACTTGTTTTTTTTAGAAATGTAAACTAGAAATCCATCCCCCATCCATCCATCCAAGCAAATCATTGCACTTTTTGTAAATTACATGAAGTCATGGTATTACAAGTTTTCATTGTGCTGCAATCTTCAATTTTATTTTCAATTTATTTAATGAATTATCAAAATGACTACTGAAGAATGTAAATAATATGTGCCTGCAGAAAATTCTGAATGTAGCGCGGTTTCTTTATTGTAGGTATATAAATTTTGCATAGAACTTACCTATCTATTGCAGATTTTACACTGAAGTTGTTATACTCAGCCACAGACTAATAATAATACCTACACTACGTATACAATACTCAGCTAACTTTTTATTTATATATGACTAGCGGTCCGCCCCGGCTTCGCCCGTGGTACATATTTCGCAATAAAAAGTAGCCTATGTCCTTTCTCGGGTATCAAAATATCTCCATACCAAATTTCATGCAAATTGGTTCAGTAGTTCAGGCGTGATTGAGTAACAGACAGACAGACAGACAGAGTTACTGTCGCATTTATAATATTAGTATGGATACGTTAGTATATTTACGAAATGAATAAAAGTTATAGTAATCTGCCACGAGTGTATTTCGTGTCCACTGTCCACGGTCCGCACTTCACCAAACTACTGAAATCCAATCGTGAACAAATTTGACGCTTTATTGACGAATCAAGTGAGAAAAGTAAATTTGATTCGGTACAAATTCCTCTCAAGAATCCAATAAATAAAGTTTAAGTGGAATTTATTGTACTTAAATCTCAGGCGATATTAGAATTAAATTCGCTAACGTAATAAAGAAATAATTTTCAATCAATTTATGAAAGTTGTTCAAAAGCGATTTCATTAGCTTTCTACCTGTACCGGTTTTTTATCAAAATGAATGAAAGCATTTTATGTATTTTTGTAATAAACTTTTAATACAAGTTCAACCCTTACATCAAAGCTAATATAATAGCTATAAATAAAGGACGAATTTGGAATAAATAAGCCCGCATTACGTTTAGTATTTAAACATTAGAATTAAATTCCAGTCCTCGTACAAAATATCCTATTACTGAAAATTTGCTCACACTAAATACATAATAATGTACATCTCCATAATACACGGGTACCACCAGAAGGAAGATACCCGATCCTTTGGAAGGCTTACGTGGGGACACAGGTCCAACACGCAGAGGCCCTTTAGAGAATTTAATGTGTTGTGGGACACCAGCCGCAGCCTGCCCATGACTGCACTATAGAGATACAGCCCTGGGCAGTCCACGGCCAATGTAGGACTATTGCAGAAAAATGGAATAAACAAAACTGGGTTATGGAAGGGGGTGTTAGATGGACTGGTATATTGGTTCTATAGGGACAATGGACGTCTGCCTTTTCAATATTAAAAATTGAAAATAATGGCAGACGGTGACTCGCCTTTTCGGTCGATGGGCTCCCAAAAGGGTTACCGAGAATGGCAACAAGGGGGCAACATCAGCTGAACGGCTAGGGGTGTAGAGAGGTGCGGCACCGGTTTCACCATCGCGGGCCCGCGGGCCCGGAGCGGGTTTCCCCGCTATTACGCCATTAGACACTTCCACCCCCGAGCATATAGCTCTGGCGGCTCCACTTTGGACGGCCAACAAAGTCAAGCCAGAGGTGGGGGATCCTGAACCTCGTCATTGTTCACTCCGAACTGCCACTGGGACAGTCCGGAGGTGAGGACAGGGATCTCCCCCAGGAGCGCTCGGTTCCCGCGGGGTCGCTACTCCCCGACACCTCGCCACAAGGTGCCCTGCGGGGTGACTGACTGCACGGTTGGGATAACTATTGTAGATATACCATCAGGGGGCGATGGGGTCGTCACATCCCTACTCCTACATAATAATGTACATATTATTATAATAATATAAGGTATTTTATAGATAAAACGTAGGTACTACTACGAAGACATCTATAATAATATAAACATATTACTACTATTACAAAATAGTGTGTTTTAATGTATTAAAAAAGTCCAGAAAAAGATTTTAGACAAAAACTTACAATAGTCCACATGAAAACAGATTTTATTAAATACCTACACAATATGTAAGCATAATATTGTTGGACGTTATCAAATCCACCTTAAGTTACATAAAAAAAATTGAACTAAAAACGTATTTCCTCGGCACTACCCGATATATAACTAAGTATATCTAATTTAACCTGTGAATCTAACTCACAGTGGAGCCAAAAATTTCTTGACAAAGTGCGATTTGCCTGCCATCTATAATGAAAAACACAAACTTTTTCAAAGTTCAGAGCCATCTACAAAACTGAAATATCTACCCACAAGGCTTCCACCATTCGTCACTCCACTGTGAATAAAAATTAGTTCCAATAAGTCAGTGCAGATGGCGCAAATTAATATTACTTTTATATTTAAACATTTTTTTATGAATTATATATTTATAAAAATAAATATATTGTCCACAGGAGGAGATATCTGTGAAGAAATATGACTACAGAGCAACGCAATTGCATCTAGCCGCTGTTAGAGCTCAGGTAAAATAAAATATAGTAGAATATTTATTATACTCTGTCCATTATATTATTTGCATTTTGACAGCTTCACGCCTATGTAGGATTGTATTGTCTATGTTAAGATTTCATACAAATAATTATCGTACTTCATGGACAGGTCCCGCCCACTTAGTGATGCCTACACAGAATTATTCAATGATGGGTCGATAGATTAAAATAATCGATAGAAATACTCTGTAAAATATATCCGATACAGAAAAACTCTTCCATATTATGTTATATAATTTAAACGTAAAGACAACCAAATTGTAAGATAGAAACCAATAAATAATAAAATATTAGTTTAGTTTAGTTTTAACAAACAATGCATAGATATGTGGTCTTATTATTACATATCTTATTAGTACGTTTACGTTGTAATTATTATTTACGTACCTGATTCGATTTATGATAATATTTTGAATTTATAATTGAAATGGTATCACAATCGATAATGAACATCACTTCTGGTCTCACCCGTCGAGCTGTCAAAAAGCAATTCTTATAGTGGACAGACTATAATTCGCAGACCGCAGTAAAAATATATTATATTGTGGTTATCTTACATACCTATGTACACATGAAAAGTTTACCACGAAGAGGCATGGTATGGATGAAGCATTTGGTGAAAACAATGACCAAAAGGCCAACGCCAATATAAAAACAATATAAAATAATAAAATATGTCACAAGATAAAAAATATAATAATTTATCTATCGAGGCTATGTGGCTTACATTAAAGCTTTGCCCGGGTTGGCCCAGGATACGGTAAGGAAAATATGTACCCTGTACATAATGGGTTTTTATACTGGTGAAAGAATTTGTTACAAAGTCAGTAGAAATAGTAAATATTGGTTTTATAGTTTTCAGTTTATTTATTAAGAGCTTGAATAGAGATTTTTACTTCTTACAACAACTTGCCAATTTATGTAGGTACTTAGATGGAAAACTTTTGTAAAATAAAAATGTCATATCAAGTAAACACATATTATATTTTTTGCTTTTTTGTTTTAAGTAAGTAATTTCATTCGATTTCTCTGAAATCTGGAATTAGAGTAAAATTCTATAGGTGCTACGAATAAAAATTTTTGCTACGGTATGTCTACGTAGTTACATATTTTATGTCCAAATTATAACAAAATATAACTTGACAAAACATAACTATGTCCATATGTATTTTTATATTAAGTTTTATATCATCATTAATTAAAAAATGTAAGAACCTAAACCTCAACATATTTAATTCAAAACTTAATAAAAAAAGATGAGCTGCCTACAAGACTGGTTATGTTAGAAAAAGCCTAGCCCCGCCAAATTAAAAATGCAACACCTTTGACAAAAGGTAACCTTCAACCTTACAATTTAGACAAAGAAACATTTAAGAAATACAATCACGTGACCTAGGCGAAATGCGCATGCCTAGAATGAAAGTGTATTCCAACCATGCGGAGTCCAGCTGCAGACGTCAATCAATAATTTTCAATATTTCCCGCGAATATTGCTCAAATAGTTACTCTGCATCATATAATTTATTATCGTGTGTTTTATTATAATTCTAGAGTGTACACAGTGCTGTATTATCTATAGTTTTAAAGTCTTTTCGCCAAAAAGAAAAAAGGCGGGTAAGTGATGAGCTTTATTTAAATATATTTTTTGTGTGATTGATTATTTGTAAAAGTAATTAAATAATATTATAAATTAAATTTTAATGTGTATTTAAACATAAAAAAGCAAAAATCAGAAGTTAATGTATAAGGACGAACATTGTCGCATTGCGCACAGCCTCCCGTTTACTCAGTCTAAGAGGTGATCTCGCGGAATAACATTACTCACACAATATTGTGTCGGTTTTATCTAATTGATTATATAAAATTGAATAAAATATACCGTTTCACCACGGCTACTTCTCGCAAAATTAAGTACCGTGCTAAAATGGGTTGGATTTCAATGAAAAAGCATATGGTAAGTACGTAATTTCAATAATATTACCTACCAACGTTTATAATATGAGAACCAAATTAAATAAAAGCTATTCTAAAACATTTATAAAACATTTGACGACTCTTATGAATTTATAATAATTTAGGCATAAAAAATGTATTCAATAATATAATTGAAATTTTCGCAATACTTACCTATAAACAGTTCAAAATACGTACACTTTCTTCTTGTAGTCCACAACATGATAATATTGATCATATTCACATACCAGCTATATTGTTAATAAACAAAATATTACTGTGTCCAGAAAAATAGACGTAGAATACCTAATATTATGTTTTATACTTTTGAAAATAGATGTAAAAATACAAACCTAGGTACCTACAGGAAAAAAATATAAAATTGACATTAAGTATGTATTTTTATAAAAAAAAAAACAATAATTTATCTAAAAATCGATTCGGATTATGTTACAATTTTATAAATACTTTACAACTAAAAATAAAGAAAAAAATTACTTAAAATCTAAAACTGACTAGGTACGTGCTATTTGTTGAATTCATAAAATCACATTTTGTGAGTATTGTCATAGTATTGTTAATTACAATAAACCTTCTTGTTTTCTAGTTTTCCCGCGTTTTCTGCGCCCCTTGCGGACTTTTTTCGAACTGAGTGACGTCATGTCTGTCAGACGCAGACCTGAATGTCATCTGTCAGACTGTCAAATAAGGTTTTATGAAAGTTGCGTTTTACCCTGAATGTGCGTGTCGTGTTTGTAATTGTATCAGTTTCTATGTTTGTTTATCATTCATGACGATATTGTGAGTGCGCATTTTTTAAAATCAAATCAAAAGAGGTAAGTTAAATGAATGTATCATTGGTTATGTAATATAATGAACTAAAGAACTGTAAATATCTTGATGCTACAATACGATTTGTTGTGTATAAATTCAAACATACTTTCAATAAAATACTTTATATAATGAAATTGATATATAGTATATTTAAAATAGCTGCCTGCATAATTTTATATTTGAAGAAAATAACTTGATATTTCATCAAATATAATATAACCTCAAATATGCTATGTTATCTAAATGAGCATTTGACTTTCGTCTTCAACTTCCATAGCTATTATAAACGATTAAATTTTAAAATCACATCTAAAACAATTCGATTCTGATTAATTATATACCAATTAAGTATATTCATAATAGACTTTAATATTATGTTGTTGTTCCATGTTTAGGCGGGAAACGTAACATTGACGATCGTACGTAACAAAATAATCTCTATTCTTTTTCTTTTTGTTTTTAGGTGCTTATAAAGTTACAATGAAAAACATACCTGCAAAACAATTGCCTAGAAAGAGTAATTCCAAAGAAGATGATGACAAAGTAAGATATAAATTAAGTAAACAGTACTTGAACAATATTGCCAAAGCAAATTCAAAAGCATTGAAAAAGTTCAATGAAAATGATGATAATATTCGATACAAATTTGCTCCAGTGTCATCCAAACCAAAGAGCCCAGAGAAAAAACCTAAACAAAAACAAAAGATTAAAGTGAACTTTTGGAGCAATAAACAAATTGTTCCTCGAAATCAAAAGGATGCCTTGAATTCTGGGAAATCAAAACGCAGACACACAGTGGGGGCAGTGGATAATGTTGATAGTGAAAAACCTAAGACACCGGTAGTTAAGGTTCGCAAGCGAGTCTCCTTTTTACCATCGCCAATGTTTAACGATAACCATGTGCCCATGGTCACTGTACCAGATGATTTAACTATTCAGATTAACGCAGAAGAAGCCAGAACACGGAGTGAAGATTTAAATCTAGGCTTTATAGATAATAAAACAGACATTAGCAAACTTCAAGAACAAGGCAGAAAGAAAGTACGGACTTCAATGACACAGACAAGCCCAAAAAGCTCAAAGGTAAACACAGCCAATGTACAACAGAGAAATCAAGGCAACGAAAATGATTTGGAATTCTTTTCCAAATATGTAGTGCAAAAGTTAAGAAGAATGGAGACAAATCAGCGTATTTACTCAGAGAATTTAATTAACACAGTTCTTATGTTAGGACAATTGGGTCAATTAAATGGTAAATCTAAAATAACACAGACATCATAGATTCTATTTGTTGAATACGGTTTAATCTAACATTTATTCTTTAAATTATTTTTGTATTTTGTATAGAGATCAGTACATGTCATGTTGGATACCCTGCCGCTGTTATTTTCTTAATAGTTCAATCAAATAGTTTTTGCACAAAGTTACTGCATAGAATATTACTATTTCAAATATAAAGTACATACAGATCTCAAGTTACATAATATATTTAGATCAATCAATTAAATGATTACTTTATGTAGAATAGTTAATAAATTATTTAAAAAAATGTTGTGTGGTTTTATGAAACCACGGTAAAAGTGAAACTGTTCGAACGGTTCCGAACACTGCTTTGTGTAGCGCATGTCGCGTGACGGTCGGCTGCCGAGTAGGTATAACTACTCGGCAGCCACCTACTCGGCAGCCGCGATACACGCGACATACGCTACACAGACCAAAAAGTTTGAGACAATGTAATAAAAGTTTCACTTTAAAATTAATTGTTTCTAGACACTGGGTATTTTTATACAATTAAATATCTTGTTTACATATTATCACTAATAGTATTTTTTGTATTTTCAAGCAATTAGAATCCACTTATAATGACATTGACATCAAATGAGTATTTAAAAGATTTGGATTGATGCTATTTTTTGCTGTTCTTTCAACAATTATATTATTAAATTGAATACACTTAGGGGACTAATTCTTGACTGTCGTTATAAGTGCAATATTTAACTATTATAATATATAGGTACTTACCAATACTTTATGAAAATTGATAGATATTTAAAAGAAATAGATTATTGTGAATTACTTATTCTTATTATATCCCAATATAATAAGAGAACTTGATAAAAGGTGTCTTGAAAACAATTATTTATTAATCATAGTAAATTAGGAAATTATATTTACATAAAAATACTAATATGTAATTTTGGTTTGTAATAAATGGCATAATATTATTATGTTATTGATTAATATTGGAGGCATAATATATATTTAAATGTTACATATAAATTTAATTATCTATTGTGTGTTTAGAGTCTGCTGTCTGACATATATAAAACAATATTTTTTGTAAAAATCAAGTAACTACATACTTGTTATTATTAATAAGTAAATATTTATAGTTACATTGTTATGTATTTTGAAAGACAATTACAGAAATTGATAGTAAGAAAACATATCTTGTTCAGAAAGGCCTTATAAATTATACTAGTAATTTGTAGTTATAAATTTATTGTTGTAAAACTTGAAGCTTGTATGCTTTTTATGCATTTAAAAAATTGCATGCATTATATTTTTCCTATATTAAGTATTTGGTATGATTTGGTGGCTATATTTGGATAGTGGTAATGAATTCATATTAGGGCACTAAAAAAATATGCATGCAAATATTTATGAAATTATTTTTGTCCATACAGACAACATAATATTGTATTCAGAAAATGCAAGCAAATATCGGTTTTGTAGCTGGCTAGAAACTGGGTTCAAAAACTTAAATTATTATTGCAAACTTGTCTTACGATTTTATGAAATAAAATCATTGTTCAAATATCATGTATTTGCATATAAAAGCACGTCCAAATTATGTTTATTATGATTAAGTATTTTTAAGTGTACATGTACATAGGTACTTTAGATTTATAAGCTCAAAGGTGTTAAAAATGTGTTCTTTTTTCATATCGAGTTGTTTAATATAATATGTAAGGATTCAAAGGCCTTCCTAATAAATATAATTAACATAAATATTTGTTTTAATTTAAATCTTCATAATGTCATAATAACCTAAACTAACATAAAGTCATAATTAAATAAAATTATTATTTCAGGTTAATTTTATCTTTATGATATTTCAGACTACTATTCACGCGAAGTATGTGCTGACCTGTTTAGTAGGTATACATAGTACCTACTTACTTTTACTTAGATTATCAGAACAAACACAATATAATCAGGC
>CAJQZN010036234.1:66558-83449 GCA_907164685.1 Colias eurytheme | reverse complement strand
TTTTTTTTTGAAAACGCGGGCGAAGCCGCAGGCGGAAAGCTAGTAAAACTATAATTCTAGGATACAACAAACGTTACTCGGAAAAGATCTTCCAAATAGCAAACGTATCTAATTTTCACACCATTCTTGCCATGTTTTACACACAAACAATCAAATCTCTGTAATATAGTATAGACTTACCTTTACAGCAATACATTTCAATTCAATCTCTCGAAGAAGCCAATTAAAATTAATATAGCATTTGGATCAATTACAATATTGTTAGACGTAACTTTTGATTTAATATTTTTGTGGATGATGTCACTATTCCCTGTCAAAACATGTTCAGCTGTCGAAAAAATTGCCGCTTTCCTCGTGGCGCATTCGTACGAATCGTGCCTAGGGGCTCGGACGTTGTTTATACGACGTTTGACCCAACTACCCTCACTTTGCTAATAGTCGTTGACTTGCTGCGTTTTTTTATCAACTACCTACATCAATTTATAGGTAGCTGTGTAGAATCGCAGTACTTTCTTATTACATTCAAACTAATATTTAACCCGGCCTCGCGTGTAATTTCTTATAATATACAATAATGTACGACTACCTAAAAATAAACAACGTAGAGGTTCATCATGGGTTCATCATTTAATAACATTTAAACTGTAACAAACAAACAATCAAATCTCTACAATATTAGTAAATATAGACTTACCTTTACAGCAATGCATTTTAATTCAATCTCTCATAGATCTAGTGAACTGATCAAGGCCCTTACACTATCTCGCTATACAGGTCGAGGACGTAGGGAGAGGTTTACTAGGCCAGAAGTTAGAAATGGTTGTTTGTTTGTAAGGGAAAATACATTTGTTTATAAATGACGTAAAATGGTTAAATAATATGAATTGTAAGGTAAATCATTAATAAAATATAGACAATACAAAAAGTTTCCCTGCGTCCATATTAAAAAGATTCATTCCGTTTCATTCCAATACACTTTTTAACGCAGAATTTAATTCTAAAACAATAATAATTTTCATCGACTAAGTATAATCATTACGTATAGTTTTGAACAAAAAATAAATGAGAAGGTGATACCTACTTGAAGGTTGTTTTACGTTTAATAAAGTTGTAACAAGCACTCGAGAACTACTGGACCCATTTTGATGAAGTGGCTAGAGTTAAATTCTTGGTCAAAGCTTTCATATTAAAGTGAATGACTGACGCGGCGGAATTATTTGCATGCTCAGACTCATCATCACAACAAAGAGTTTTAATTAAAAACCGATAAAATTCGAATACCTCGCCCTCGTGGCTTAATTAAATTCATTTCTTTATTGATATTCGTCGTGTGGTGAGATTGTTTATAAATAAATCTGAAGCCTATTGTCGTTTAATTTAAATACTTAAATTAAAAGTATATAAATTGTTGCTGAGTACATTTTAATGTGGTTTTATTTTACACTAGCGGTCCGCCCCGGCTTCGCCCGTGGTACATGTTTACGTTTTCTCTCCATAAGAACCATCCTCGTACTTCAAGGAATATTATAAAAAAAGAATGATCGAAATCGGTCTACCCGTTCACGCGTGATGCCGTGACTATATTAATCGATGAGGTGATTTTTTAATAATTATGACACGTTTGAATTTTGTATGTGTTTGTTCTCAATTATATAAGACAATATTAAGCAAATTAAATATGTTTAATAGTTGTTATTTAAAAATTGATAATATTCCTTTGATTAGCATGTAAACAAGATGTGAACTCAGTACATTTTCTTTTTTTATATGAGAGCAGGTAACTGAGCAGGTGGATCACCTAATGAGGTGACACCACCACCCATGAGCACTCACAAAGTTACCTTTGTGAGACTGTTACCGGCTGTCGAAGATGGATGTAGGCTCTCTTTTTAAAGGTGTTTAAGTCATACACGTGCGGGAAAACAGAAGGGGGTAGACTGTTCCACAAGGTGATAGTGCGGGGTAAAAAGTGTCGCGAGAAGCGTACGGTACTCGTTCGCCAGCGGTCCAAATGGTGTGGATGGAAGTTTGCTTTATGACGGGCGGAGCGGTGGTGAAATTCCGCTGCAGGTATGAGTTGGAATAACTCCTCTGAACACTCCCCATGGTATAAGCGATAAAAGACACACAGTGAAGCAATGTCTCTTCGCAAGGCAAGAGGGTCAAGCCTATCGCTAAGTTTTGGGTCGCCAATCATTCTAACTGCTCTACGTTGAACGCGATCAAGTGGAAGGAGTTGGTATAACAGGGCGCCGCGGCCGGGTCATAGTCAAACTTAATGTTTGACTATGACCCGGCCACAACTCATTTTCAAAAGAAAGAAAACCAAAATTACTTCTCCTTACACGAGCACACCCAACAAAATTGAAAAACCTACTTGACAAAGAGTCCCATTAATATTACAAATGTGTCCTTATTTCTCACAAAAGCATTAGTCGACAGACTAACATCACCTAACACAATACTTCTCATTAGTATGTGAATGACGTGATTCTATAAGGTTTGCTTCCAAGAATCGCTTAACTTGACTACACGTGAAAATCCCTGAAATTTCTTGATTTTGACGTATTACCCACGTATAAAATTCGTTGGCGAAATTCCATGCGGTGTTCTGTTTTGAAAATGTCTTGTAACAAGATTAAGAAAAACATGTTCATAAAATATAAGTACTTCATTTTAGAAATCGTTTTGTCTATTTCATTCTTTGATTTTAAAAAGTCCTAAATAGTTTAATTTATGAGCTACTCATGAATGTACCCCTTTTGCAAAGTAGGTACTTATTTAACTTATGTGCTATTTTGTTTCATAAGCCATATCATTGTCAAGTATCATTGAAATTCGTTCTGTGATTTTCGCGTTGATAAAGTTTGAGAGGATGGATGTATGTGTATGTGTATGTATGTTTGTTACTCTTTCACGAAAATAATACTGAACCAATTACAATGGAATTTAGCATACATATAGAGGGTAACTTGGATTTACACATAGGATAGGTTTTATCCCGGAAATCACATGGGAACGGGAACTATGAGCGTTTTTTTTGAAACAAGCATATATTATTACGTATAAACATGCATACGTATAGGTACACTATCGAATATTAGTAGAATTAGTAGAACTTTGTATCTATAGCCTGTTATTTCTAACATATAAATATCCCCCAAAGTTATGTGCACTTTTCCACAACACATTGTTACAAGGTAGCATGTACACGTCATCAATCACACAGCTAAATAGGACTCCGCTCGAGCAATGGGTATGCAGATTTACAATGCATAACGATGCAGAAATAAATGGAGTTTCAACGTTGAAGGGGATTTTATGACTTCTATGTTGAAGGAGGTTTTTTATACATTCAGGTTGTAAAAGACGACTTGACGAAGTTCACGTTGATATTTTAGGTAGGTATTGTTCCTTTCCATTTCCATCCATTCCTAAATATCTAGGGACAAAAAAATACTATAATATATTATATAGAGTATAGTATTACCTACTAATTTAAAAATTTGGTCTTTAACGATTAACTTCTTACTTTAAGATGTATTTTAAGTCTAGGTTATCAATCAAATGGAAGTTTCTAAGTACATAATATATCTTTATCTACATTTATAATATATCTAATATTTATTTAGAAAAATATGGTAAGCTAAGGTAAATTTTCCTTATGCAATCTTTGTACTTAACGACTGAATTGCATCATAAGAACATCCAGCAACCCTTATTATCACCATCTCCAATCCGGTTCCCAAAATCCCCAAATTAATCAAGACCAGAGCAACTCAAAAACAAGGAAACAATTAACCGCGCAACAGAAAATACCCATAAATTACGTCGCAAGATAAAAGAAATAAAAATAAAGACATAAAGGGATCCACACTAATGTACGCTCGGTTTATCCCGGGCCATCCGGACACTCGTCCCCGGTAAATCATCCGGGCCACTTTTTCCCGTCAGCTTCAATTAGAGAATTCTTGCCAGGCTACTTATGACCGGGTCGCGTGACTTTCTGTTTGCGAAAGATGTATACAGGTTATAAATGAAAAAGGTTATTGGTTCTGACGCGCTGAGAAAATTCTTTCTGGTTGCTAACTACGAACTATCTTTGCTCTAATGTGAAAGTGAAAGTCACTCCCTAATCCATGTATGTTCACTCGTGAACCACAGAAATTGTAATAATTTGCCTGCAGGCCATGATATTTTATTTATAAAAGTTTATGTAGATTATTATTAGCGCTCAAGGTGTGAACGTCCAAATGTGGCCACTGGCCAAGTAGCCACACTTTAAATAAATAAATAAATAAATCATTTATTTGCAAGTAAACATGGTATACATAGGTGTTAAGAATAAGATACATTATTTCAGCATGTTTAGCCGTTATTCAACGACATGCAAATACATTTTTCATTAGATATAATTTTTTACTTATTGATTAAAATTATACTTTACTTAACTTGTCTTTTTTTCGCTCACGATTGTTGAATCATGACATCGTATGACGTCTAATGGTTAGGGAGCCAGGTGCAAATTTGGTTCATTATTTCCTCTCAAGAGATAATTCGTCAGACGCATGAGAGTATAGTATTATAAAGCCTCGTGAACGTCAGCTGGCGCTCGGTTGGGGGGATGAGCGGTTGTAGCCTCCCACGCACATAGGAAAAAAAATACATTCATTCATTCATTTCCTCTCAGCTAAAAATTTGTCAAATTGTAGCTAACCCAATATCTCAACGAAAAAAAATAGTCAGCTGGTTACAACATGGTGTATTATACGTCAGCTGGTGTCTCGAACATGAAAGTTAAATTTAAAGAAAAATTTATTTTCCGTTATTTCCTCTCAAACAAAAATTTACCTGATGATAGCTTATATGTAACTGTGGATAAATATATATGTCAGCTGGCTGTATCTTGGTGGAAAAACCGTCAGCTGATACGGGAGGCTACAACCGCTCTTCCCCCCAACCGAGCTCCAGCTGACGTTCACGAGGCTTCATAATACTATACTTTGATGCATTTTACTAATTACCGCTTGAGAGGAACTTGGTCATAAAATCTGCTGCTGGCTCCCGGACCATAATCGTGTGCGTTAGTTTGCCGTTTTTGAAGACAGAATATTTTGGATAACCTATCTACACATTTTTACTTCTAATAAAATTAAAGCAAAATTAGAGCCATTACTAGTATACCTAGACTATAATATACAGTCTTTTGTCATTTCATTTTTCATAAAACCCAAGAAAGCAATTTTCTTTGTCACATTTCGCGCTAACTACTTCAAACAGATACTTATGAAAAATGCACATACATTTTGTAAAATGCCTGACAAGATAAAATAAAAGATGGTAAATAACTTATTTGATATTCATATTATAATCAATGTACATAAATTAGTAACAAATAAAAATCATATGTAGCTTTTGTATGGCAAAAGCTCGTAAAAGCTATCTCAAGAAAATTAATAAAAATATATTACAAAATTACAAAATTATAAAATGAAATCTAAAACTACATGCAGTGTTTTGAGAATGGCCGGGAAAGTTTCGATACTCGCTTAGGACACTCGCCTCAGTTGAATCTTGGGATATAAAATTATTATTTATAAGGAAAAAAAGTTCAGGTAACATTGAAGGGATTTGGTTAAGCCTCCGATGACAAGGCTTACACGCTTCGAGTTATTGAATGCGGATCAAGTGCTGAATTATAATGTCTTCAAATGTTCGAAAATACGTTATGTATATTTTAATATGGAATATTCTCGTACGCATTTTGTTCTCACCGTGTATCGAGATCTAGATATCAGATTTCAATGTATATGCTCTAATCATAAATTATTCAATATGCAGAAATATAAAGATTTATTGTTGAAAAAACTAAGTATTAAATTTTCGTATTCCTATGGATCTGGTTTTTTTTTAATTTATTTTTAAATACATAAAATAAGCAGCAAGGCTTGCAGTAGGTATAACATAGTTTACAACAAATGCAGTAGGTAGATAATTCAAGAAATTGGAATATTTAATAAAAATTATCATTTCTATCCACTAACATGATCATGTGAACGGAGCCACGGCTCCAGCTTGTAATCGTCATATTATCATAAAACCTCTTGAAAAGAACTTTAACGACATAATTATTATTAAAGAAAATCCCACCCAAAACTGGCATATCTATCCCACTTGTACGGTTAGCATAACATTCCCCCTTTACATAGATTAGCCATATTGTCTTTGTTTCGACTGTTATCCCACTTCTGAAGTATGCAAAAAGCAAGATGGCTGCTATTGTGTTGCAATTCCAACAGCCTAGTGGGATTTGGGATAAAGTTTGTTAAGCATTGACGAAGTTTGTGGGATTTAATGGGACAATGGTAGGTGTCATAATATTATAACAATATCACGAGGGAATTTGATATTTTGGATCTCTGCCGTATATTTTAAAGCAGTATTATTTCCAGTGGAAAACTCACAGCGCTATACAGATCATCTAGTGTTGTTAAACATCTTGTATACCCCTCTAACTCCTCTATTTGTGATAAAATTAAGAAATACCAAAAGTTAACTGCAATATTTTACTGTAGAGTTAATTTAGAGACTAACATTAAATAATTTTAAAAATCTTGAGTTGTTTTTTTGTTCCTATCCCGGTTCAAACCTGGGCAGATCTTAGCTAGTTAAAAATAAATTGGCCAAAATATCTAGAATTTGTAGCAATATCAAAGGAATTTCAATTAATTCATTTACAGAATCATTAGCATTGAAAGAACTTGTTGGCAATAAATTATGAGAGACTTCTTATAATTTTATTCTTCGTATCTTTTCTGTTACTAGGTAATAATATAACAAAATTCTAATAGGAGGAAATTATATTACTTTATTACCCGACTACGGCAAAGCAAAAGGAGGGTTATGATTTTGACAGGCTATGTACATACATATGTATGTATGTATGTATGTATGTATGTATATATATATGTATGTATGTATGTATGTATGTTCATCTGTTCCCTCGTAACTTCTAAACTACTTATCAGAATTCGACAAATGACATATCATTAGAAGCGTCTTAATTGTCCGCTGGTTATAGGCTATATGGGGTTTCACAAAATCTAATGTGGCGCCCTCTAGCGGACAAAACATACAGAGTAAAAAAATAAAGTTAAGATAAATATGCCGTGTTTGGTATCATTTGAAAGCTTTTTACTTGCACATTTTGAATATATATATATTACTAGCATTTGCTTGTGACTTTACCTGTATTCATGGGCTGATTGCATATAATTCACATCTTTTCGTTCATAGCTTCTTTATTAGTTCATCAATTTAACTTTTGTTTTATACTTTTTCAGCGTCGTTTTTTGTCGTAGTTGGGTTTTAGTTGTTTTACTTTTTATCTTGTAGCATAACATATTTTGCCAGGTTGTGTATATTATGTTTAGTGTATTTTTGAGACGAAATATTTTTGTTTTACCGGTTTTTAGGGTTCCCTAAAGGAAAAAATGGCAACCTATTACAGAGACTTCGCTGTCCGTCTGCCTGTCTGTCTGTTTGTCCGTCCGTTCATCTGTCACCAGGCTGTATCTTATGAACCATTGTAATTAGAAAGTTAAAGATTGCTCTTACGTATGCTTATTTATTTGTACGAAACTCTTAGTGTCGCGAGTTCGACTCACGCCGATTTTTTTTATCCAGGATCATGCCCGGGCAAGACCGTGCCTGAGTGTGTGCGTGTGTGTGTGTATTATGCGTGTGTGTACGAATTGTATCAATGTGTGCGTCATTATTGAAGATATAGAGGCAGTCATGATTTATGAAGCTGTTGTAATTACCTATTAGACTAGAGTAGATAATTTTTGAAACAAAAAAAAAATCGCAGTCGGATGAAACCCATTAGAAAAGGAGGGGAATATGATAAAAATGTAAGGAAAAATAAATTACGGTCAATCCGAGTTCGGGAAGCGGGAGGGGGGAGCTTTTAAGAGAAAAAAATGGTTTCTCTCGATTTCCGACAAAACTACAAGTCCTATAGAAAAAAGTTCAATGGCAAAGTTGTAGGTAATTAAAAGTTCTATTATCTTTTGTATTCACAATTTTTTCACATAACCTAAAAATTTAGGTGAAAAATTCAAAAAACCAAGTTTTTGGTCTTTTATTTCTATCTACTTCAAAATTTATTTTTTTTCTACGAAATTTGGTGGAAACTTACTTTATTATGTCCCAAATACACTGTAATTTATTTGATTGAAAATATTTATTTTTTCGCCTTATTTTGAATTAATACCAAAAAAACAACCTAATTTTCAATCAAAAAGTCACCCGTCAAAATATCAGCATTTTTAAAAAACTTGGGGTGCCTTTTATTCATTGAAATCTCTACTTTCATATGGTGTAAAAAAAATAAACACCACCATAGTAAATGTTCTCAGGAAATGCATACAAACAGTCTGAAAATTAGCTTTTACTAAATCAGGCACACTTCTTGAACTCTATATCTTCTCTTGTATCGGCTTTTCCTTACCCCAGTCTATATGCCAATTATTTCTTCATATCTGCGTTGAAAGAAGCTATGTATTTGTTTTAACTATATTATTTATTAATTTAATTTGAATGCAAATTGAACCGTGAAATATTATCGGATCCGTGTCGATCAAATCATCTTTTTTATGTGTCGATTTTAATTAGAAACAAAGTTTTTATTAGCGTGTTTATCAGAACTCGTTTGTCGGTATTAAATTTTAAGAGATCAATTTTTTTAATAACTATCGATCGAGCCAATTAATCAACTCTTTTTGATATCAATTAAAAGTTGATTTAGATTATATTCTTGATATCGCAATATAATAAAATGGTACATAAGTTTTCACAAAACCAGCTGGTCTTAGATTCCAGTCTTCGTATATTTTTATTGCAATTTTATAGTATTAAGTCTGAAGTCATTATCAACATTATAATTAATATCTAGGTAATTATTTTTAGCAAACATTGATCTTTCAAAATATTGTATAATTGTCGCGAAGTACAATAGGCCTAGAAATAAAATATCTAAACATAATATAAACCAGAAACCAATCGATAAATCCAAAATAAACGTAACATGATATGCAACTAGAACAAGACTAATTACTAACCCCGTATCACTCATCCCAACTCCTAAGCCACTTAAAGTGAAAATTTAGCAAAATGATAAATACGAAATTGTGACGGTGTCCGTGTTTTGATGGCGACCCTTAACCGTATCTAGTTTCAAAGTGGTTCCGTAGATAGGGTTGCCACACGTTCGCAGAATATGGGACTGTCTTGTTTCATGATAACAAGTTGGTGTGATAGTTACATATTACATTCGAAATATTTAGGACAATGAACTTCAATTTTAACTCAAAGTATAAACATTTTTATTGATGTAGACTTTAACTAGTGTTTACGTTCAGCTCGTCCCTTTTTAATCGGTTCGTAATGTCGTTTCTACCTGCCAGAATCGGCAAGAAACTCGTTAACTAATATAATCGATGTTAAAGTAAATATATGTATATTTTTTAACCGACTTCATCAGTCATCAGTTCAGTCATTGTGCCATAATAACTCATTGGTCATATAATTATGATGAAATAATGGTATATAATGGTGGTAATATATCATAATAATTGAAACTAACATTCCAACTGACTATAACAAGCTCAGTGATAGGATAGAGCCTTCTCAATGTTATATAAAATATACTTTGCATACATTTACCACTGCTCAAAGTTGAATAATATTTAATCTGTAAAATCATGGCAACCCTACACTTCAAGATATTGTATCGAACATCCATGGCCTGGAATTTATAACATTATCCCTCATATTTACTTTACACACGGTTTTGTTTATCCCAGATAACAGTTTAGTTTAGATCTGGTGATTACTTCGGGTTTTGGAGGGTAGTTCGAAAATTTTAATGTTCGATTGTGATCTTCTTTCCCCTTAATATTATGGTTAATACATAATGCTTAAAAAAGGATAATTTTTTTTCAATTCTATCATCAATTTTCTCCTTAGAGCCTAAAGAAATGTTTCCAATATGAATTGCATTTAAAACATACATTTTTACAATATAGATGGAATATTATTCTGAACATTTTAATTAAAATAAATGTTCGATGTTCAAGCTAGTTTGCGTCTTTCATGTCACCGTATCCAACAAAGGGTAGCATAAAATATTGAGACGTAAGGCCGGATGAAAAATGGCCAAATTTGTCATTGCTTCGCTGCAATAAAGTGGGTATGAAAAATAGTAAAACTGCCTAAAACTATTTGAATATACTTGTGTTATTAATATTTTGGAATATAATTATATTTCTGTTTGATTAAATACAGACAAAAAACCAAAAAGCTTTTTAGTACATTTAAGAATCAAGCCAGATAAAGACCTATTTAAAATTCCGTCACCACGTTAAAAATAGACAAAAATTATTTGCTACTTTTCACTCTAACGGTTAACCTTTTTAAAAGCTTTTAACTAAGCTCCGAACGAGTAAAGCGAACCTCTAAAAGCGTACCTAAAAATGCTGGAAGCGATTTTTCTGGAAACACTCTTGCGTTATTACGAAAAAAATTATCTGTAAATGATGACATCAGCGGGGATTACGGGGCTTCGAAGGGACCGAGAGGGGCATATACCTCTAACAACAAGAAGTAGTCGCGGCCGCCCACTACGGCTTATGGGATTTACTCAGTTAATGCTTAAAAGGTCGCGAAATGTGTTCGAGAAAAACTAGAGCTTTTTATTTATTTATGGGTTTAGTTAAGTGTGAGATTGGAACAGGATTGTGGAGTCAAAGCGTGGTGGTGATGGGGCTTTTTGGTTCTTTCCGTCAATTAGCTGGATTTAACTGCTTATAGAGGGGACGCTTAATTCAAGCCAATTTGAAAAGAACCACATATTCCTATCTTTCTTCTGATAAGCATTTAACCATCCTAAATTATAAGAATATGCTAATGTAATCTATTCTTTGGAACTTTTCATTTGTCCCCTAAGATGGCGTGCATTAAGAAATTTGCATGTGGATAACCTTAATATAATATAGCAACGGAATATTATTATAAAAATATCACTAGCTCATTTACATAATGGAGTCACCTCAATGGGCCGAAGGGACTCTAATACTCCCCATTTACAGTATATTTTTGGAGATAACGGTAGATTACTTTTGAAAGACTTTCAACACTTTACTGAATATAGGATAAGTGGTGAGAGCTCATGTATTGAAAGGGATATTGCCAAATGTTCATGTCACATTATCACTAAGTTTTCCGAGTTTCCAAGCAAATGCATAAGATTTTTAGCTATATTTGCAATTGTGTGAGTATTTACTACTGGAGAGAATTAAGTCTTCAGTGTAAAGTCCGGGTTGAAGACCGCAAAAACGGGCTGCTAGAAGATTGTCAATCAATTATGTATAAGTACTTAAATACACCGTAGTCGAGTTCGTTCATTGGTTAGTTCCAATGTGATTGAATTCGAGAATAATCTTATTTTGAAACACAAATTAAATAGTAATGGATTGTCTTGTTGAATTAGTTACAAAGAAGTTATTATACAATTGTGAAATTTTTTTTATAATCCCAAAATAGTCGTTAAAATAGAGCAATAAAAAATGTGCGAGAGCACACGTGTCAGAAGTGAAATTTTCTTTGGCAACATTCAAAGATACCAAAATCGTCGCCTTATACCATGGCGTGACGATATGGCCCTGACGCAAGCGCGAAATTTTAAACTCAACGCGCTTCAAGAAGTTTTACTAAAAAAAATAACAGTAAAACCGATTTTCCTATGAAGCAACGTTTTGTGACACACATGTGAGTTATTCTTAATTTGTCCCTTATAACCATTCTCATATCTCATACCATTATTTCAATTCGTTAAAATAATGATTATCAACCCACATACAATCCAAATGCCTATCTTTTCTATTAAAAGTTTTTCTTTAAAGTGGCATGAAAGCTTTTAAATTAATAAACAATATATTATGTGATAATGTGAATGTATTTTGCGTCACGTCATAGAGGCTTTATGTGGACAAAGAGCTGAAATTTTTAAACTCAAACTCAAACATTTATTTATTCGATTAGACTTCTTCTCGAAGCACTTTTGAAACGTCATTAAAAATATTGTGAACTAGAATATTTAGTTTGTATTGGATAGTAAACGCTGTGTTTTATACGCAATATGCAGATTTATGAACATAATTTGTCATTATTACCATAAAAATTGACACCTATGGGCTATGACTTACTTTGATCCGTATGCGTAATAAATAGTACCTACCTAATCAGAGCAAAATTAAAAGAAATTTAAATTCAAAGAGTCGCAGTAATTTCCTATTTTATATAGAGCACTGTATAGGAAATACACATTCACACATTCCTGATATTCAAAAAATCAAAATAAACAATAAGTAAATAAAAGTGTAACTACACTATTTACCTAACTAGGTAAGCAGCAGTATATATTCTTTTTTGTATGTATAGAAAAATATTACACATATCATACAAGATTGCATAACTAACATAATTAAACAATACCAAACACCATGCTTTGATGGAGTTTATATGTATGTTAGTCGGGGTCGCCGGAAAGCGTGCGACGTTCATGATAAGGTTATTTTGGAGGATAAAAGCCTATTCAGCTTGCCCGTAATTGTGTGATGGAATTAATAAATAGTGCATTAAGTGCGTGGGTGCATAATAGAACATTATTTTATCATGGGTAGTGGTTTTGTGGAGGCTTACGGTTTGGGTATAGGTGTGCCCGTTATTATTTGGATATACTTAACTTTAATTTTTGAGACTGGTACTTGTATGATGAAATTATCGTGTAATTACTGTTTTAGTAATCTAAGAATGTAAAATATCAATACTAAATGCATTTTATATTACACGCTTTATATTAGCTTCACCTGTATGTTTGTAACCGACTTCTTTGGGCGCGATTTTGACCCACTTTAAACGGCCAGATTTCGTTCAAACTTTGTAGATTTATTGAGGACCGATGACAATACACTAATTTGATAAAATTTTCTATTTTATAGTTCGGTTTTCTATAAAAAGCGTGTTTTTTAGTTTTTTTTAAACTATTATTATTATTTTATGCCTAATCCAGTGAAAGAGCTTGGGTGAGTTTTAATCCTACATAGGAAGTTAGAATAATTCAGAAGGATATAAGATACTCTTTCCTCATTTAACTATGTAGAATTAGAATGATGTGTGAGGAATATTAATTTATCACATTGTATTTTGAAGTATTGGTAAACGTATGAACCCATTAATGCCAGAGTTTAAGAATAAGTTACAGATACTTTCTCCGCAACAATTAATCTAACGTTCGACGATCAACGAATAATTTCTTATAGCTTCAAACTGCAACATCAAGCATAAATATCCAATATTTGACACAAATTACTAAAAAGGTTGTCAGTACTAAAATGACCTAACCGTATCATGTAGCAAAACCACAAGCAGTTTTATTGAATGCTCTAGATAAGGCTTATTCCGCGCCATTACGCCCCTATCCAGTAAGCCTTGTATTTAATTCAAATCCGACGCTCCGCTAAGTGTGATCTAACAAACACTTCCACGGATTTAACTTGAGCTGAACACTGATAAATCTTATCATTATATCTGTTTGTTTGTGTAAATAAAGACATCTGTCTATAGTTTTGTTTTGCTTTGATTGCTTGGATATACGTAAGAAAAGTCGGATGTATAAGCACTAGTTGTAGACCTAGACATTATCTACTCATATTATTACACGCAGTATGTAGTACATAGCTTATAATTTCATTATTTGCATTTTTTTAACTGAGCTAAACAATAGATTGGGTATACGTTTTTAGTGAAATAATTACTTGAGGTTTTATATTATGAAGTTGAAATCGTTGAATCAAAATTAATATTTTACTAAAAAGTAGATTACTTATAAAGATTATTTAATTTCATAATGATAATATACTAGATTTCCGCCCGCGGCTTCGCCCGCGTTTTCAAAGGAAAACCCGCATAGTTCCTGTTCCCGTGGGATTTCCGGGATTTTCGCCCTTTTTTTTACCTTTCGCCTTTATAATAGTATATTAAGAAGATAAGAAGATTACTTAGTATAAAATCTATCTATAGATACTAAATTTGTACAGGGTAATAAATCGAACCGATATATATTTATTCTGTTTTCAGTCTATTGCATAATTTGTAAAACTGCTTAAGGTTGATGTTCCGACCGTCCCTCCATACATTTTTGATTACCTCTAAACACTTAACACAGACACTATTTCTTTAAAACTAATCATTTTATCACTTCTCTTTAATGAAATGTGTGCGCGTTCGACCTTTTTAATCAATAATTTACAATATTTACTTAGAAAAACAACAGTAAAATACCGGAAAAATTTGACACTTCTACAGTAGTGTGCGTGACTTTTGCCAAGCGAAACACGACATAAAGCACGACATCTAGCGCATAGACTATATACTTATTACAGATCTAGCGCGTCAATGTCTAAACGAAAGGCGATGTTTAGACATTGACGCGCTAGATGTCGTGCATTCGCGTTCGTTATCTTATGCATAATGAGCATAATTCTAATAAATCAAAGTTCTGTGTAAAAATTGAGTAATTTCATTTCCAATCGTTGAAAGAAAATAACAATAAAATAAAATAAAACTAATGACCTTAGAAACTATGTTTTTTTTTATTTATTACTCATTATTGTTCGTCCGTCGTAGGTCTGTAAACTGTATTGTACACTGAAGGTAAATGGTACTGTAGGTACTTTAGTTCGGCGTCGTCGCTCGTCGGCTTGATATAAAATTACATTCTTGATTTCATTGACACGCGCTATGATTTGCGCGCGGAATTTCTTGTGTTGTGAATTTATTTTTGTATGCTATGCATTTTAATTGATTCAAATTGCAATGTTTCTCTAGTATGCATTTGAGACTATATTGTAAATTGTAATAATTGATCGTGGGTATAGTAATTAATTATTCTAATAACGCAATTAGTAATATATGTATTTTCGGTGGGATTCAAAACAAAAAATTGGCCCGTGATTTTTATGAAATTTCACCACATTGCAAATCACATCAATCATAGTTCATACACATGTATGACGAAAGTGATTAGTATTGTGGCTAACATTGACTCATCAGTTCATCACTGAAACCAGTGATAAATCAGTACCTATATCATATTGTGTTTGAATATTTTTAAACAATGATATAAGTATACAATTATTATAAATCGGTAAACTATCAAAGTAATCACAAACTTGCAAACATTGGTAAAATGTCCAGTAGTTTATGAGCCTATTCATTACAATCAAACAAACAAACAAAGTTTTCCTCTTTATAATATTAGTGTAGACAAACACTATGAATACGATCACGAATGCAAATTCGGGGATTTTCTAATTATTGCTAAATAATAATTGAATTCGTTTTGAAATACTCTATAATTTTTAGTGTATAAATAGACATTTATAATTTGGTGCTCATTTTTTTTGTACTGCTAACGCTATTGTAGGTACCTATTTTCGTTGTTTTATTTCAAGTGAAGACGGCCATACAATTTTGTCACGAGCCGCCTATGATTGTAGGTACTTTTGTTAGGCTCCTTCGTCGTCCGCGTCGGCTCGAAAGTTCTTGATTTCATTGTCACGCGCTATGATTTGCGCGCGGATTTTCTTGTGTTGTGAATTTATTTTTGTATTATTATTATTTTTTATTTTTTATTTTATTTTATTGATTCAAATAAAATATTTCACTAGTATGCATTTGAGACTATATTGTATTATGTATAATTTATCGTAGGTATAGTTATTCTTATAACGCAGTTATATTTTCGGTGGGACAATTTGACCCGTGATTTTTCTGAAATATCACCACGTTGCAAATCACATCAATCATACACACGTATGACGAAAGTATAGTGGCTATAATTGACTCATCAGTTCATCACTGAAACCAGTGATAAATCAGTACATATATCATATTTTATTGTGTTTGAATATTTTTTAAACAACGATATATACAATATTATTATAAATCGGTAAACTACCAAAGTACTTCCGAATTTTCAGACAGACAAACAAGTAGTTTGAACACGCAGTTTTCTTATACTAGTAGCAAAAATCAAAAATCAATCAAATCAATATGCTTTTCCGAATTTTCAGACAGACACACAATTTTATTAGTTTGTTTTAGCAAAGTAGGTACCTATACCTATACGCTTACGTCGCGCGTCGCGTCGTCGAAAACGGTGCGCCCAGAAACAAACATACCTAATTCAGTTACAATCCTTTTTTTGTTCCGTAATTTATTGTATTTATTCTAATACGATTTTTTTTATTCGTCGGCCAGTTCTACTAGGTATAAAAAGATAAAATTGAAATATAATTATTGTAGCGACAGCCATATTATGTTACTATGTTTTCGTAAATATGTTTTTCACCTTCCTGGTTATTTTCACATAATCTTATTCTTATATATAAAAATGAATCGCAAAATGTGTTGGTAAGCGCATAACTCGAGAACGGCTGAACCGATTTCGATCATTCTTTTTTTATTATATTCCTTGAAGTACGAGGATGGTTTTTATGTAGAGAAAACGTAAATATTATGTACCACGGGCGAAGCCGGGGCGGACCGCTAGTATATATATATAAATGAATCGCAAAATGTGTTGGTAAGCGCATAACTCGAGAACGGCTGAACCGATTTCGATAATTCTTTTTTTATTATATTCCTTGAAGTACGAGGATGGTTCTTATGTAGAGAAAACGTAAACATGTACCACGGGCGAAGCCGGGGCGGACCGCTAGTCTTATATATAAAAATGAATCGCAAAATGTGTTGGTAAGCGCATAAC
>CAJQZN010036234.1:44799-66548 GCA_907164685.1 Colias eurytheme | reverse complement strand
TCTTATATATAAAAATGAATCGCAAAATGTGTTGGTAAGCGCATAACTCGAGAACGGCTGAACCGATTTCGATAATTCTTTTTTTATTATATATCCCTTGAAGTACGAGGATGGTTCTTATAGCTAGAGAGCTAGTTAGTTTAGTTTTAGTGCAGTGGCAGTGTAAATGTTGTTGTTGAGGTTATGTAAATTTAACACTTTAGTTAACTACCAAGATATAAAGAAATGAGGATAGGACACAATAACTATTGGTTGAGGTATTTATAAACTCATAATATACTTTTAAAAAAATCACGTTTTAATAAATTTCTAGAATTAAATTAGAACAGCTGATTCAAAATAGCCTAAAAAATCTTAATAATAATAATTACGCTTCACAGCAAGAAGAAATGTACCATATGTACCCGCACAAAGTCGATATTGTGTTGCCTACCGTTCGACTCAATGGCTAGGGTTGTAACTACCTTTAATAATTATTACCAAACTAATAAACCGAGTGATGCGAAATAACCATAATTCTTTTAGAGTTTGATAAAATGATCAGGCAGGTATTTTCTTTAATCCTCTGAATTCTCGGTTACTAAATTGTATCGTTGAAATTATTCTTAATCGCGTAAATTTAATAAATAATCATATGGAAAACACTTTTCATTTGTTTTTTTACTTTCACGCCCAACTACTATACAATAATTACGTTGTTTCGGTATTTTGACGAGAAAACGCAGGAAACATCCGTTGTATCATTTTAGATAGATTGTATATTTTGTATCTGTAGAATTGAAATCAAAGCTATGTATATGTTGTCTCCATTCTTTTCTTATCGGATTGTTGATCCCAATGCGAATGCGTCACTTAAATTTTATAAAAGACAATTAAGAACATCAAAAATAAAGTGATACGTAAATATTTCACAGTGCAATATATTATGTAATTAATAATAATTATATATTTATGAAAAAATAATTACATCAGATTTAATAATAGCAATTGTTTTGAATGTACATAATATGAATAAATGATTACATCATAATAGTAATAATCACAATTGTTTTATTTCCCATTTGTTGCAACCCTAGCATATTTTCATGTAGCAGCAGAAGTACCTACACTGGCGGCGCGGCGGCATCGTGCGACATCAAAGGCATTGCCTTACTAGGTAAGTTTATAATGACTCATTTCTTTTATTATATAATTTACGTTTTACTTTTACAGAATCCGATTCAATGGATTATGAAGACGAGTCACACAACGCCATACGATAGTGATGATGAATGAACATTTCAATAAATGCATGCGTGTTTTTTTATGTTGTTTTGTAATTATTGTTAATTGTTTCTTAAATAAAGAAATAAACTAAATATTTAAATGATGATTTGTTATTTGCAACACAACTTTATATTTGAGATTCTTTACAAATGTATATTTAGTTTTGTATCATCAAATTTATAAATTTTATTCCATAGTTTTCAAAATTAAATGTAAATGACCATAAAAACATTAATAAAGTAAATCATTGATGTAAGGTCAGGGAACGTAATACATATATACATCTGACCATGTAGAAGCTAAGTCTTGTTGACTGCTGAAGTCTGTAAAGTTTTGTTGTCTGCTGAAGTCTGTACGCAATGAAAATGTCTGCCGTTTCGAAAATAAGTTTTTAAGACCCTAAAAATAAAATATATGAATGGCAGATCTGGTCAAATACTTTCAAAATTGTATTTTTTTCAGCACTTTCATAAGTGTCTGCCAGAATGTTATCCGCGTGATAATGGTCTGCCATTGTTATTTTCCGATAGTAATAATAATCTATTTTCAAATATCAAAATGGCAGACGTGGTCAAATGGTTTCAAAGTTCGCCAAAAATTTCCACCTGTCTTACCTAAGCGCGCGCCCCGTCCACCACTCTGGGCTTAGTGACTCCTCATCTCATGTATAGTAGGTATAGGGGAATCAACACACAAAAATCCAGGTCTGGTCAAATACATACAGGTAGCTTTGCGCTAGCTCTCTAGCTATTACTTCTTATGGAGAGAAAACGTAAACATGTACCACGGGCGAAGCCGGGGCGGACCGCTAGTAAATAATAAAATAATAAATAGTGTATTAGATTTGTTATTGTATCTTGTATACCTACGAATAATTATTCTTACGTCTTGTTGGGAAATGTTCAAATACCTACCTATTGAAATAATTTACTGTTATGCCGGGTCCAGACTGGTGAAACGTAACATGCAATGTAACATGCAATGAAAGAATTCACCGTCCACATTGCTGCAATGTATCATGAAAGGTAACACACTTTGTAACAATTTCTCATAGTTTGGACGTCTTGCGCGCGCGAATTGTGCATTACACGCGCATGCTACGAGCATTACAAGCCGCGCGCGGAGCGATCCGAAATTTGTCGGTTTTTCGACGAACACAAAGGGGCAAGGAACACGACTACGGGAGGTTCGTAGTGAATGCGCGTTATGAGCGCGCTATGCGTCCACACCAGCAGCGAACATGCAATGAAAGGCAGAATGTTACATTGCATGTTACGTTTCACCAGTCTGGACCCGGTATTACAAATCATTAGTGTTATTAGTTTTGAGTGAATAGGCATGGATCAGAAATTCAGAATATAATATGCTACTAACTACTCAAATACATACATGTTTACACAACAAACACCACTGACTTCTATAACTTATAGTTAGTCAGTGACAAACACTATGGATACCTACGCTCGCGAATGCAAATTCGGTGATTTACTAATTATTGATACCTAGTCATTGAATTCGTTTTGAAATAGCCTGTACTTTGTAATTTTTAGTGTTATAGACATTTATAAAATGTGGTGCTCATTTTTTTGTAATAAATCATCCCGAACGCTATTGTATTTTCGTTGTTTTATTTCAAGTGAACACCTATACAATTTTGTCACGAGCCGCCTCTGGCCTCTGGGTGAAATAAACAAGTCAAATGATTTTTGTTCTAATTGTATTTTGGTAGTAGTTTGTTTAGAATTTACATTACCATTGTTTAATTTTTATTTTGTATTTGCAGTAAAATAAAAAGATGAAAAACTTCATTAGGTATATTGTACGACACCTCACTCTGAATCGCGCTAGCGAAATTTTTTCGTTACAGAGCACATATACAACTTTCGGACAATCTTCATTGAGGCCGGCCGGCAAATCGAGTACCTATGTCGAGAAACTTCTCTTATTCGATGGAGGTATTCTACCTTCCTTCCTCCACAGTTGTGGGACCCCGACGTGCATTGAACACGCAGCTTTCTGATACTAGTAGCTAAAATCAAAACCACAGATATGTCTGTGATCAAAACCATAATAATATTTTTACCTATTATTTTACTAAAAGTCGAGTGCATCGAAATCGTAAATATGTTTTTCACCTTCCTGGTTTTTTTTCCATAGTAAATAGTGTTTTTGATTTGTTGTTGTATGAATAATTATTCTTACTTGTTGGTTATGAAATGTATTTTGAAATAATTTACTTTTACAAATCATTAGTGATATTAGTTTTGAGTGAAAATGCTTGGATCAGCATAATATCATATTTGCTACTTCAAATACATGTTTTGATAAAAAAAAAACAATAGTGTAATGTAGGTAATAAAATAAAACTGCGTTTTATTGTAGGTAATCAATTTTGACATTATTTATTTCCCAAAATTACAATAAAATAGTTTACGCCAACAAATATAACTTTTATTTTTATAACAATCCTACTTCCTACTAATGCGAAAGTTCATACATGTTTCAAAAGAAAAACTTTTACTTTTACTATTATTTCAATTTATCCGGTTTAATTAAGACTTAATATTGATACATATGATCATTATAAATACAAATAGGAATTAACAATATAACGAATACGTGGCACAACTAAAATTTTACCGATACCACCCGTGGTCATTCTCCTTTGTGGGTCATTTGTAACAGGATGGCGGTTCTACAGCGAAAAAAGAAAAATGATGGTCAGAACGCTGATACCGGATACCTTAAGATACTGTAATATAAAATATTACTAGATTAGATAAAATATTATAGGTAGTATCTTCACCGTGTGTGACGCGCTTTACATTCACGCCATCTAGAGTTAAATCTTTATCATTTTTGTATACGTCTGTGTGTGTAAACGACCCTGTATGCAATGACAGATGTTAAAACGCATAATTTTACCGAATTGGGTGGATTTTAAGGCAATGATATAACATATTTCAATAAAATATAATATTCAGTAACCGCCATGACTATTCCTAGGTTTGATGACTATTCCAATTACGCAAAAACTCAAATAAACTAGAAATGTAGAATTCAGCGCCATCTAGCGGGATATTGGCTGGGAACAGATCGTTGCAATCACCTTAAATGTGCTTTAATGTTAAAAAGACAATGCCATGACACTATTTGAACTAAACGGGGATAAGAGAATAGATAAAACGCAAAGAAAAAGAAAGAAAAACTGATTCTTTGCGAAGAAGTAATATTGATAAGATCTGTGAGCTTGAGAACAAGCATAAACTCAAACTCAAGAAGAATTAGCTGCTCGTACCGGCTTCGCCTGGGTATAAAAATAGATACCTATAGCCAATATTATGACAGATTGAAAAATTTAGACTATGAACCAGGATTCGAACCAGCGTCATTCGCCGTGACAAAATAGCCTGTGTTAAATGTTAACAAAACTTTCTGATGTTGGAAGAATTTTAAAATAAGTAAAATGGTTTGGGGTTCGATTGTTACAAATAAAATCACAAAAAACTGTATTATTTCGGAATGAACAGTATTAAAACACAAAGGCTAGCAGTTTGTCTTATAAAATATCATGTTACATAACAAAAAATGCATTTTTTAAATGCTACTAAGAAATACGATCTACTGTGTGAATGAAAGCACTGTTACATATGGCAGATGATAAACGTAGTTAATATTTTAATTTACATGAATGTTTTATTAGATTCTTATATGAAAATTTATTAATTTTGTGTTAATTACAATACAATTAGGTATTAATAGACCTCTATAACTAATTAAAAATCTTCTGTTTCAGGTATTTCTTGGATCATGTAAGTTTCAACGATGCCTCTTTGGTAAGCTGCATTGGAATTGGGAATGCCACTGTATTTCAACACAATTTAATTTTTACACTATGTCATTCTATTGTATCATAACAATTAAAAGTATAATTCATTCAGCTATGTTAAAAAAATAAAATTCTCGAATAAAATAGACATTTTTATTTTTTAGATCTTCATAAATATTAAAAAAATAGTCATTATCTTTACAGATGTTTAGAACTCACATACATACCTACTGATTACAATTATAAATACAATATAATATATCAAAGCTAATAATAGCAAGACAAAAATTCAAATTCATTTCATTTCCAACAATTTACAATCCCAGTAAACCAATTTGAACTAATCGAAACGTTGTTAAATCATTCAATGAACGTATTCAATGGCCATCATTCGGTCAAACGAAGGAATGGTTGGCCTTTCATTCGTGATAAGCGAAAATACATCTTTTATAAAGGGAATAAGATTGTAATTACAATAGCAAGTACTATGGCCAATCAATTTGACACAAACATTTGTTTTATAGTATGACGTTCTGGGTGGTATTGTTTTTAAATAATTGATAGACCACACAGTTGTTGTGTACTTTTTTAATTTGATTTGCCATGAATATTGTAGGAATAGAAACCAAAATTAAAAAAAACTGTGATTTTTCAATGCTCAAAATCGATTAAATATGGTGGTACAATCTTTGAAAATGTATATAAAAATAATTATGTCTTTAAATAGATAATGAATAAATAATATACCTCACTAGCAAACCGGGCGAACTCCGTTTCGCCACCAGAGATACCTCTTCTTTGCTATAAATCTCACGGAGCCCGAGGGCCGAGACGTTCTGGAGTTATATATTTAGGAAAGAAAACCCGACTTATTTTTATATAGTAGATTAAAAAATCCATTAAACAATTTTCTATGTACATTGTTTTAATTCCATGAACTTGTATTTCAATTAAACGATATACGTTTATCATAAAAATATCGTCATGACCTTTTGTTATATTATGTAGAAAATATTTCAGAATACAATATAATATCAGACAATTAAATTAATTGGCTCAACGAGGATAAAGGATCGGTAATATTTGAAGGTTATCAGCAGAAATACAATAGATATTAATCAATACATAACTTTTGTATGAAGAATCGCGCACACATTAAGGAAGTCAACATGTCAATTGATGTATTAAGTCAGGTAGAAATATTTGTTTATATAAAATGATAAAAGATGGTAAATGTACAGGAATCAACGAAATGAAAGAGATCTTTAGTGACCTAATGTAGGAAAGCTAAGCTGATAACTTCAAGTATATTCAGTATCTTACACCCTAAATTTTATATGCATGTAAATTTTCGTAACATTTACAAAAACTCGCACAAAACATACGTAATTAAACAACGGAGATAGCTTCCCCCTCAGCATTATAATTCTATAACGCCTTAAAATATTTAAACAAACTCCAAATTACTTCGCTGAACGGGCGACTTAGCCCCGACCAGAGTTAAAAGTTTTTCAAGTCTCTTATTTGTGTTTAAGATCAAGTATTCGACATTAAATTGAAACTTTGGGTTTGCAGGATGGAAGATTTCAAGTTATTATTTGTTTTAAGTATTCCCGTGGTCTCGAATCTTCTCGAATCTTTCGGATTTGGATATTTCAACGCTTCCGTCAGAATGTTGACCAATCGCTTTTCGTAATTTCTTTGTTTAGTAACGCCTTAGTCAGATAAATTTTATTTTATGTAAATCTATTTCCATTTTGATTTAATATTTTAAGATTGTGATGTAGTAATTAGGAACTCAATATTTTATTCTTCTAGAGGGCGTGGATTCGATACCCTACTACTGGAAAATTAGAAAATTGTCCTATGAATATAGTGTTTTTTGTGTCTTTGTGTTCATCTGATAATAATTATTTATGTTTATATAGGTACACATAAAATGTGTTCTAGAATAGTAATTATATCAGTCATTTAGTTTCATGACAAACAAACAAAAAATATGATTGCGTTTGTGACAATAAACAATTATAATCTAATTGGATTCTCAACACATGTTAATATTATATTCTTAATAAAATATTTCAAATACCTTAAATATTGTGTATATGTTTCTACAAATTGGCAACCAAAACTTAATTCCGACCTAGCCAAACTTTTCCAAAGGTCGTTCCCATCTCGACCGTTATCCAAACTAACACGCAAAGCTAATCATTGAAATCTCAGAAATTTCGTTAGGACCGTCGATAACAACTACGTGATTAAAGACGAGAGAATACCGCGAATCTAGAAGCAAACTAATTTCAAGAGGCTCTTTTTAATCAGCAAAACCTTGTAGTTGTCTTTCGAGTTTGTAACTCGCATCTTCTAATTGTTCAACTCCCAAAGGATCAAGATTTGAATGTATAATTAGTCTCGAAGCTTTCAGAACTTGACTTAGGTACCTTGAATATGTAGCGTCTTTTGTGAATTTGTCAACTGCGTATGCTTTACTTGAAATTGTTATTTAAATCTCTTTTCTGGCATTATATCATACAAGACTTTGTAATTATATTACAAAGTCTATTTAAATATTTTATGCGATATTGAATAAGTAGATATACTACTATTTTTCATTTTCATTACTTCATTGCCTACTACATATTTTTTGTCAAATACCATAAAAAACAGAAGACGAGGACCTTGGTAGTAACACAGTTATGGATATTTAAAAACAAGGTTATCTCATTGATAATACCATAATTTCAATAATAATCAAACAGTAGACTCGTTTGACGTATTTTAGAACAATATTGCTTCATCATTGTGTTCCGGAACATATTTTCTTACTTATAATATTATAAATGCGAAAGTGTGTCTGTTTGTTTGTCTGCTATCATATCGCAATGAAGCGATTATGCTATGATTTTTATGTCTTCAGATAGTTACAGAAGAGTAACATAGGCTACCTTATATCGCGGAGGAACATAGGCATCCCATAGAAAACTAATATAACGATATGGTATACGAGATTTAACGTCTATTTCTCGTAATATATTCCCTTCGTTCTCTGTATACTTTAAATATTTGTTCACCGCTGGATTGACAACTAATACCTTACCCCAGTTGAGTTCTCGAAGACTACAATTGATCGGAACAAGCGTCATTCCCCGAGGCCCAGAGGAATGTAAGTTTCTACGTAACCTTTGTTCGACGTCCGATTGCTTCGCCAAAGGATTTGGGATTTGAATTTATCATTAGATGATTCTTAAAGTACGTGGTTTTCATCAAATATTCAGGCTCTCGATTCTATGTCGGATTCGGACCGGGTAATATTTTATATTTGCCTCGCCCCTTTAAATGTATTCTTGTTCTATATAGCGGTTATTAATAAGGGTATATTGCGTTTAATTGTACATTCATAAGTAGGGTACTAGTCGTGTATTGTTTTAAGTATTTGATATAGGTACGCTCTTATATTTTTAGTTTAAGTATTAATAAATCGTAGTGACATTTTCTGTTATTTTCCTTTGTTAAGCATATTGCGAATATAGCTTTAAAAACTATTTTTTTTAATATTCTCACAGCATTCGATTTTTTTTGTAGAGTCAATTGTCATAACAGTCGCTTGAAAAATGTATGCTTAATCCTTCATACGTGTGAAATAAAAGAGATATTCCCTCGAAACGGGAGGTAATAAACACATGTTTATGTACATTGTGAAATTTCGGGCAAGATTAAAAATATGCATCATATGTGATGTTCCTTGTTTATGGTAAACAATACGAAATTTGAATTTTGAGCCGATCCTACATAAATAAAACGGAGGCTGCGTAAACAGAATACGTTTTTACGTGGCGGTATGAATTGACAGGTGTTTGTGTGTTAGATGCGTCGTATGAATAAACAGTCGGTTGTTATTTTTTATACGTTCATTACTTGGAATAAATCGTGGGTTTATTCTGTGAGTGTACATTGACATAATATTACTACGTATGGAGGAGACACCACGAACAAAATCTGTGCGCCATTTTTTTGCTCTAACTAAGTTTTAAAAATTATTATTTAGTTAGGTACTTAACGATGAAAGTTATTCCTTTGCACTTTTCCGTATTATTTGTATTATTTGTGCAATATCGTAACACACACGAAGGCATGTTTGATGCGTTTCACTTTAAAACCATTAAAAAATACCGCTCAACATACGTCACATGACGTATGTTGAGTGGAACATAAGTGATGTAGGCGGTGTCGTCTCCTATTAATATTATCTCAATGTGAGTGTAGGGATATTTTTCGTTTGCGTTATAGTAGGAATTTGGGTAGAAGTTTTAATTGTTCTAAAAAATGATGTCCTTGTTAGTGTAGGTACGTATTGTAAACAATATACTATAACGATTATAGCTCTATAAAATTAAGAAAATTGTCCCTATAAATCTGCCATATAAAATACTTCTATAAAATGTTCCCAGTTCTTTTTGGAACCAAACACAGCCCATTACTTATTAATATTATCGACGATATAGAGCATAAGCACTGACAATTAGTCATACATTTAATTCAATATGACTGGAGAGAGGCCAAGTGTGGACTTTTGGCAAGATAGCTATCTGAAGCATAAGGATGTAATACATGATCAGAATTATAGACATTATTTATGAGCGATACATTTTTAGTATTGTATTTAAGTTATTTGAGTAACACCTATAAGAAGATGAAAGTATGAATGCAAGTATAATACTGACAAGTTAAATTGCAAGCTACTCTTCCCATTTCTACATTACAAGAAGGTTGAGTTATCATGATGTCTTATAGTAATATTATTTCCAGTATGGGAACGTGATGGTACTTGACGACCTATGCGCTGTCATTTTTGTACACAGGAAATAATACTACATTAAGATAATAATATGGTATGGGACAGAATTAGAAGGATCGTTTGAAACGAATACAGTTACATATCGAAACCATATTATCGTCTTATCATACGAGTCGATTTTTTGCAAAAGATGTTATCGGAATCATAAATATACATATATCGTGGATTCGCATGTCAGTGACATACCGTGACATGCCGCTGCCAATTTCTGCAGCCTTTGGTTTAGGTTATCGTATATAATACGAGCTTTTACCGATCTGATGTGACCGTGGATTTTTATCGTATGTGCTTCTGATTTATATAGCAGTCAATTGTTTCAAAGTCGAAGTTAAACATTTGTTTATTGAAACAGACTACTTATAGAAATGTATTTGGAACAAATATGAATTTTAACATGATTTCCACTGATTTGGAAAGCAGTTATTACAGATAAAAACTCTATTATTATTTCTTAATGTTTAATAAATTTTTGGTTTAATGGATATTGATACAAATTAATATATTGGAACATTATTCTCATTAATACTGTTGATCTTACGTAACATTAGTTTCACTATCAATTTTTAATGTAGTTTTATGCAAACTAAGATCACTCGGTGTCTAGTATACTAGCGTCCCATGCGCACATTTTGATGAAACATTTGACAAATCTACTATTAAGAAGTCTTAAGAAGAGGACTTACTTGTATATATAACTATAGATATAGGCTGAGGATTTAGATAATTGCCCGTCTTCATAAAGCACTTACTGTAGAACAGTAATTCCTATGAAGTTACTTCTGAAATATAGTGAAATAACTCACGCAAATAATAATTTTGGTGACGGTTAAGTCTAAGCTTAGTTTGTGACGGGATTAATTCTAAATAATATTTTGGATGACTTGCAGTGTAAGTTAATTTGCAACTGGTACTTTTAACATTAGCTTTTCACTTCTCATCTCTATTCATAATATTAAAATGATTTTTGTTAATACCCGATGCAAGTAGGTGGAGCGATGTAAGTTTGACGTCAATGTCGTTTGCGTGTGTATCGCAGTTTTCACGACCGATTTCGATGCGGTTTTTTTTCTTCATTTTAAAGCCATTTTCGTTGCGATGGTTCTCTATGTTTGGTTAATATCGATAGGTATAGTTATACACACACGCACACACAGCCATACACACACACAACCACATCCCTACTCTTATCTTATATTCTACACTTTTGTTTATTTTTTCTCAATTTGGGGAGTGCCTGGCGATGTGCACTACAGGCTACGGCCTATCGCAGACACCAGTCCTCTTGGTCTATGTTTACGTGCAAATTTTGTTAATATAGTTATAAGGTTTTTGAGGAAAATAAATGATTTATTATTATAGTAGTAGTAGTAGTAGTAGTGTAACAGTCATCGAAAAGATAAAATGGCATAAGTATATCGAAAATATAAGGTATTTTGGTTAAATCGCAATGGTAGGGGGATTTTCAATTTACTTGTGATTAAAAACTCATCAGACCTATAAATAGCAAATAGCACAACCACAGATATACAAATGTACAAATGATGGGGTGTACAAAAGTGGCTGTCTATCAATTTGTCACCCCATGTTCAGACTGTCTGCTGCGGAAACGAGGGGACATCCCTCACACAGGTACATTAATAGATATTTATGTATGTATATATAATATATAGAGTTATAGCAGTAAGAGGAAAGATTGTTGTTTGGTAGTTTCGATCTAACTCAACTGCAACACGAGTGATAAAAAAAATATATTAAAAAAGTTACATCTTTACTGTGGCTTTTTTTTAAACAGCAAACATTTTGGCTGATATTCGCAAACGATAAATAAATAAATCGTTTGTAAAGTAGTCTCACTTTGTAATACCTTACACTTTGTAATTGACCTATATTCATCATCTATAGAAATAAAAAGTATTTGCACGTAATACATCTTTAAATAATACATTTTAAAACACTATAAACAACAATTTATGACCAATTACTTTTAACCTACCTTCGATTACTATACACAACAATTTGTCATTAAGAATAACATCACATTATCAGCAACCAATTTATTTCTCCTATCCCCTTCAATTTATTAAAAATTCCCAAACACTGAGACATTATCTGCTCCATACATTTTTCATTCTTCTAAGCTCTACATGGGAATATCGACTCTATTTCTATAATATTAAGGTGCAATTTAGATTGTGTTCTAGGACTAAAAATGATAAGGAGTGGAATGATTTTAACAAGAACACGGAAACATTTGACCAATAAAATACAATTAAAAGCCTGATTCGTAAATGTATGTTTGTATCTAATCGCTGTAATTATTTAGAGTCTGAGTGAATGGAATGGATTTGTGAATGAGTTGGAATTGAAAATTTTATTATTATTGAAAGAACAACTTTTAAGGTTTTAAGAGATGATTTATGTTTATAATAAGATGGCGGTCTCAGTGGTGTTTTTATGTTCTTTGAGGATTATTTAATAGGTTTCTATGTGAGCTTAAGAAGTTTCATCAAAACGGAATTAATGTAGTTTTTTTTAATCAAAATAATGTAATATTTTAAATTAAGCATTACATTTCATGCACAAAGCAAATTGTTACTACATAAAGAAAATGTAACGTATAGCAATACAAAAAGCTCGAATATCCCTATATATAATATATTATATTCTTCAAAAGCAGCGTGAATAACCAGATCATATTAATGAACCAGCAAATACGTATTTAGGGTAAATATTAGAAATAAACAAATAAACAGACCATAATCAATATCTACCTAACTGAATAGACGGTAGAGTCTTAGTATAATCTCTTTATGGTAGAGTCACGCTGCGTCTCATTATAACCCGGTCAAATTGAGAGTGTATCAATCCAGTTAATTAATCACTACATAGTATAAAACAAAGTCGCTTTCCCTGTCCCTATGTCCCTATGTCCCTTTGTACGCTTAAATCTTTGAAACTACGCAACGGATTTTGATGCGGTTTTTTTTAATAGATAGAGTGATTCAAGAGGAAGGTTTATATGTATAATAAGATCCATTAAGTAGTGGAGAAGTACTGTTATTTTTGAGGTTTCTAATGTGATGTCGTAAAAAATTACATTTATTCCGCTTACATTGCAAACGCAGGTTGAACCCTACGAGTTTTATCAAAATAATGTACTAAGTATAATACACATTGAAAAGGTCTACAGAAAAGTCCGCGATGGTATATGTCTATCTCTTATGGATAACCCACAATAACTTTTTTTTGTCATTTACTTTTTACGACAAATAATGGCTAATTTTCGAAGCGATTTTAACCAATACAGCATTAATCCTTAACCAATTAAATACCATGGATACATTGTTCATTTAATATAGATCTATATGGCCCTTTACACCGTATGATTTAAGTGAATATTTTCGAAGATATTATAGATTTAAAAATTGCAGGACGTAGCGTTTGCGGCCGCCCGGCTATGTATTTTATACCCGTGCGATGCCGGAGGCTGGAGCGGGCCGCTATATTTTTATACCTATACAACGTTCACAATTTTTCTGTAGTGTATTTAGTATCAGCATTGCACCCGTGCGAAGCCGGGGCGGGTCGCTAGTTATTAGATAACCGGCTTCCACATCATTTACATTTACGACTGGGTCAAATATTCCGATAAGTTTTTTTTATAGTTAAGGAATTTCGTAATAAATTACTTATGCTTCTTGGTTTAGAAATTGTTAATGGTTACCAACTGTTTTTACGTAAAAAACAAGCGTGCGAATAAAAGTTGTATATATTATGATTGCTTCTTAATTTTGATATTACTAGCTTTAGCGTGTGGCTTCTCTCCCGTTGTATTTGAATTAATAGGTTTTATTATGTGTTGATTTAAACTTCAATCTTTATTTTAACCAATTTTTATACAAATATTAATTTTTACGTGAAAGATTAAAAAATCCTTGCATCTAGGTCACAAATTTTCGCTTTTATTATAATATAAAATAAAATTTCTGAGAAATTACGTTACATTATAATGAGATTCATTAAGGTTAAATTTATTTCAACATATAAGTACTACTTAACTACACATCTACATATTATAATAGAAATAATCAATAGTGTCCGCCAAAAGTATTGCGCAGTTTTTATACAAAAAGTCAGAAAAATAGGTTTATATCTACGAGTAAAATGGTCTCCTCTATGCAAAGTTCATCTTATTAATTTTATTTATAACTAGGAGGAGATTTATTAATTCTTTAAGATAAACATTAATTTGTATTGACTTAATCGCAAAAATCAAATCGGCTTATTCTAAAGTTCTGAATCTTATTAAAAGCTAAAACTAACACTTTAAAAGTAACTAAACTCTAATTTAATAATTGTCGGATGTTGTTATCCTAATCCTGATTTGAGTTTTAAATTACACAAGACTTTTTAAATAAATAAATAAATTCTTATAAATTATTTTTAAATAAATAAATTATTATTAACTTTTACCTTCTAAATTAATTTATAGGACACTAGCTTTCCGCCCGCGGCTTCGCCCGATTTGTCTTAAAACCTAATAAATTATGTATATACTAAAACCTTCCTCTTGAATCGCTCTATCTATTAAAAAAACGACATTTTAATCCGTTGCGTAGTTTTAAAGATTTAACTTTTAAGCATACATAGGGACAGAGAAAGCGAATTTGTTTTATCTTACTAATATTATAAATGCGAAAGTTTGTGAGGATGTGAATGTGTGTGTTTGTTTCTCTCTCACGAAAATACTGAACAGATTGCAATGAAATTTAGCACACATATGGAGGGTAACTTGGATTAACACATATGATATAGGTTTAATCCCGAAAACCCCCCGGGAACGGGAACTATGCGGGTTTTTCTTTGAAAACGCGAGCGAAGCTGCGGGTGGAAAGCTAGTACTATATAGAGATTGAAATCATAAAAGAGCATGTCTATAACTACATTAAAGAAGTGACAATCTCCTTTTTACTTTGCGCACCACAGTTAAAAGCCACGCATTTGGCTCAAAGGTCTTTTTCAAATTTTCGATTAATAAAAACATTTAATATGTCTTGCACTATATCATAGGAATATCATATTTCACTGCACTACGTATATGCAGAAATAATTCGAATATTAGCATCCATTACGAAGCAGATCAAAGTACGATATTATCTGGATCATAAATTAAGCCCATACAATGGGTAGGAGGTTGTGGTCAGGTCAATTGAGGATTTTGAAAGGAAATTGTTGGGTAATACGTGTGTCTGAGAGCTGGTGAATAATTTCGGGCTTATGTTTTAGGTGGTATTTAAGTTATGAATTAGGTGATCATTCAGGTTTGAGACATTATGAGTTTAATAAAATTATTGAAAATCTTGCATTATCGCTGATTATAAAATAGTTCATGACTGTTAATTATGTTTATAAATATCATTTTATTTCTCAGTGTTAAATTTTTTTCCATATATCAATGATGTACGTCATTTTTTTTTATTTACAAATAAAAACGTATTTTAATAGCCATTTCAATTTTATAAGCACAAATTAAGGAAAAATAAACTTAATATATTATTACCCTCTAGCTAAATCTATATACAACACATTATACACACCACACCACAAGTACACAAATTCTCATAATTTTTGCTTAATTACACTAATTAATTCATCAATGTATACTGTACATAAAACATTTATGAACACATCAATAGCCGTGACTCTCACTTCGCACAAAAGCTTCCAAAAGATTTTAAAGCCCGCGCAACAAATGCAAGCTCAATCAACTGTTATGTACGCTTGAATACAACGTTCATACCAGATATCTCTGTTAACATTTAAAATAAAACACGGCTTCTTTTTATATTTTCTTCATACATAATATATTTAGTAACCTTGATATGGCTGATCAAAATTAATAATAATAATAAATACACTTTATTCAGCACCAAGTAAATACATGTAAAAAGAGAAACAGACAATTTGTTATAAAGCTAAAAAGACGGCCTTATCGCTACTAAGCGATTTCTACCAGGCAACCTATGGGTAGGATTTTTAATTATAAGAAAGAGGTGAAAACAATAGGTTATCACATTAGTTACTACATTATGATTTCATTTATAATATAATATAAGGAACCCAATAAATGTCCTATTAGAAAAATAATTTTCTGCAAAATAAGTAACGTTTATAACTTTGTTAAATATCATCAAAAATGCTATTAATTCACAACACTATTATTAAAATGTAACATATTTGTACACTAAAGATATTTAGAGAAATGATAATTTGGTAGTATAATATCATTTACATATTATTATTATATCGAATTCAATATTGTATTAAAGACATGTCTGTCCGTCTGCCTCGCTGATCCGATAATAAATATAAATTATAATAAGTATAGTATTTCACTAGCTCCTAAACTATAAGTATTATATTTTCTGCTCCTGTTACGCCTTGTTGCGTAGGCTGAATAAGGTAAGGTCCTTCAGTTTTAAGGGTTCTCGTGATAATTGAGTATTTGAATAAAAAAAAATTATAGATTTTTTTTATGTATTTTGAAACTTTATTATTAATAATATTGATATTTAATGCAAATAACTTACAAAAAAATTTTTTTCCGTTAATTATAAGCAATTAAAAATTGATGAAATTTAAGTTAGAATCACGTGACTAAAAACGCGCCATGACTGGTCACCACAGTTGTGACGTCATAATGTTATAGCTATTATGAACTGCAGTACATAGCGTTTACATACGATTTGTTAGTTGGTTCCGAATTAGTTAGTTAGTTACGAATAATATTCTTGATGTTGATATATTTATGATCACCGATTTTTGTCAGGAGTTGCCTTTGTAGTATTCGTACATAATGGTACAAAACGATAACTTTTGAGGTTCGCCATTTTTAATATAAATTTAAATAATATATTATATAATAATATATTAATATAATTAATATGTAATTTAATAATGACAACAAAATTAAATAGATCAAAACACTGTATTTATTATTAACACGCTTTTATTAGCTTCACCTGTATGTTTGTATGTAACCGACTCCTTTCGAAGTTTCGACTCAATTTTGACCCACTTAAAACCGACGGATTTTGTTCAAATTTTGAACACTTATCAAGGTCCGATGACAATACAATAATATCATAAATTTATCCTGATAAGGATCGCCAGGATCAGCTTAAAACATATGTTTGTATGTAACCAATTCTCCTTTCGATTCGATTTAGACCCACTATAAACGGATTTAATTTAAATTTGTATACTTATAAAAACCCGGTAACAATACAATAATTTCATGAATTTATCTTTTTATCCTGTTTAGTTTTTCAAACTATATTTAATTTTCTATCAACTGCAATGAGTGAAAACTAACATTATGACGTCACACGTGCTCGGGTGACGCTTCGGGAGTTGTCGGCGTGTCTTCGGTACTGGATTCAAAGACTAATTTTTATTTTGAAATAACTTTTGAATTATTGCAAAAAAATAAAAATAAAAACAGTTTTGTTATAAAACTAATATATAATCTTTCCATTTATCACAAAAAAAAATTTAATTCAAATACTCAATCGCTCAAATTCCCAACATAATAGGGTTTAGAGTAATAGTTATTAACGACCTTTGTTTATGAAAATAAATACAGAAATATTTTCGGTATTTTGTTACTCGATACACATATTATAATTTTAAAGGATATAGCATCCTTGTAGTTAGAAAAATAAGGGATGGTATAAATGAGGTTCCAACCAACCACAACATCATTTTGCGACGTCATTATTTAAGATCTTTACTGTATCACAATATGTACACTGTTAAAGATTCTTCACTACATAATATCTACAAATCTACAATAGGCAGCTTCACACAGTGCGAACATCCTCGCGAGGCAATTCCTGGGCGAAGCAAGTCGGTATGTGTGGGAATGCTCGGCCGAGGATAACGTGTGTGCTGCCATTTAGAATAGAATACAACAGAATAGAATAAACTTTAATTTCAGAAACCAGTTACACAACGGAGAAAAAAGAAAGTAGTATAGTACACAAAAAAATTGTTTGCTAAGAACATCTTTCGTTCTGCGAAATAAGAACTTTGTTGAGAACATTTCGCTTGCTTGCACGTGTGCTTCGCGAGGCTGCTCGCTCTGTGTGGACCTGCCTTATTATAAACAAAGACAGCATTTCTTCTTCGACGATTAAACCTAAAGAACTTACACAAGACACTCACTAATGAACGCGGTCAGATGCCTTATTCCCATTAATTAGGAAACAAAGGAAAATAGTTTGGAGCCGGCTTTAATTTGGAACTTGCTGGAAATTCGGTTATTCAATACCTCTGTTTGATGTTGCGTGCACACGTCAATTTGTTAGCTGATTAGGATCGGACGCCAATTAAAAATCAACCTAATGTGTGTTGTTTACAGTTCAAATTTGGATGAATTTAATCAATGATGCAGTAGCTTTTTTCAGTTTTGACAATCGGTTTTTGTTTTAGTTTAACAGCATTAGTTGCAATTGATGCTGCGTTTTTAAAACAGAATAGAAATGCATCAATGTTACTTTATATAGAAACATTTTCGTGCGACCACCTCATGTATCGTTTGTAGGTATCCATGTATACATTCTATAGAAAATATATAAGAATGGTAGTAGGTACGATAAAAATTTCAGAAAACGCGTAGTCTATAAAACCTTTAAGTGCGATTGAAATTCCATCATTTATTTATTCAACTAGACTTTTATGGAAATTAGTTTCTACAAAGAAGAGCTTGTAAGAAAGCTTTGTACGGAAAAATGTATTCCATGATACGCACGTAACAATACTTATTTTATGTTTCAATATTTCTTTAATAATTTTACAGGCCATATAATACTACTACCATATAATTATAAAAAGGGTGGAGTGTAGTAGTTATTAGGAATATACAACATTGTTTTTATTTCTAATATATAAAAATGAATCGCAAAATGTGTTGGTAAGCGCATAACTCGAGAACGGCTGAACCGATTTCGATAATTCTTTTTTTATTATAATCCTTGAAGTACAAGGATGGTTTTTATGTAGAGAAAACGTAAATATGTACCACGGGCGAAGCCGGGGCGGACCGCTAGTTTCTAATAAAACTACGCTTACATTCACAACCAAGATTAAGATCAATTTTATAATTCTATATCTTATCGAGTAATAAATATTGCTATAAAAAAGCCATAAATGGTTAATCTAGTCTAGACAGATAAAGCTTAGAGTTCAGAGACATCGAAATTACATTTCAATAAGAATTTAATTGGATTGAGCGAAATTTCAAGTAATTTCTTTAGTTTTTGGATTTTAAAGCTACTTTATTTAATGTGAATACTGTTTCATTTTAAAATGAATGTGTTTTATCATTTTACGTGTTTACTAGCTTGGCCAATGGCTTCGTTTGCTCTTTATATTACAACGAGAGTTTCGCATACGAATTTTATTTTCGTAATTCACGTTTCAGTTCTTATGCTGTGTTTAATGATTGATTATTTGCTAATTACAAAAAAACAAATGACTTCACAAAATCATAAAATTATTATAATAATGATTTTATATTGATAAACTCCAAGTTTCTGATAATCAAAAATACCACCTAGTCTCAATCGATTCAAAGCTTATATTACGCAAACTATTAACAACCAATAAAAACATATTTTTTTTCTGTAATCAAATAGATTTACATCCAGACATAAAAACACTAATTATTTTCATTACAATTTTCTTCCACTATCAGGATTGAAACTACTGCGTCATTTTTTATGTCGATGCAAGCAAAAAAATCGCTGCTAGAGCACCACCGTTCGGTTGTGATACAGGTAACATCAGCAAAACAGCTGTCAAACATTCAACCCATGTTTAAAACACCAATTCTTCACCTGGTTACATCGGTACGGAACAGAAAATATAAAAGCAAGGAAACTCACGTCCGTGTCTCGTTACGTTTGAAAGCTGAAGAATAGCGATGTCGGAATATGACTCGCTCGCAAAGTTATACAATTTTTATATAAGTGCACGGACAACGTGGAGCGTGTAGCAAATAAAATGCCTTGTTAAGAGTCACTTGTAGATTTATAGCAACTAGTCGGTTCGCTGACGTCTACCTGGATCTGTTACAAGACTATCATCAAGTTTCTTCGTAGACGAAACTGAAATTATTTATTCAATTTGACTTCTTCTACAAGCATTGTTGAATCGTCATAACATAGGTTTACCATTTACCATCAATTTGGAAAGCAGTTTCTATAAAGAAGAGCGGGTGAATACTCTGTCAGTCAGTAATAAAAATAAATAAAATTACTGAAGGTACTACTAATTTAATCCAAATAACAACAATAGTACCTAGTAATTTGATTATATGAACATCAAAATTACAAATGATTGGACAAAATTAAAGGCCCGGTATGGTAAAAAGACGAGGGATCGATTTTGTTCTATTCTTTAAAATGTTTTCTAAAATATTTCATTCTTCAAATGATTTATAGCATTTGAATGCTATAAAACTAAATATTACATACCGTTTGGTCTGAAGGTCATGTTGTCACCAGGTTGTCTACCAAAAACCGAGAACAAGTTCGAAATAAATCCTCATTAAGTCCGTAGACGAAAGCTAGTTAATGTAATCTTCATAAATCACATTAGCAATTTAGGAGAAAGAGCACTCAGCGAGTAGTCCGGAAAACCAGTTATGAATATTTATTATTTACTCATAGGCCTCGATTATTTAAGGGTACGAAATACAAAGCGATAGTAAGTAGGTTAGTAGGCTTGCGAATGTATAATTTGGCTGTTTTTGCATTGAATCTAGTTTAAATGTATTATAGTTTGAAGTGGTCAGCTGTTGGAATGAACTATACTTTTGTACTGCTGAAAATAGGTTAGGTTAGGTTTATCGTTGTGATTATTTCTGGTTTTTTATCCAAGTAACATGATCTGATGATGGTTTGTAGTGGTGGTATTGAGTCGCGGTTTTCCTCATATTTTGATGTTCTTTATTTTTCGTTTTCTGTTTCTCGGAAGTTTATGAGAAAAAATAAATTTGTTCCATTTTTATCATGAATTGAGTTGACAAATACCAGGAATTAATTAACCCGTTTCATGGGAAGAGGAACAGATATATTGTTAAGTAAATGAATAAAAACTTATATTGTTTTATTGGAAGTATTAGCACAGTATTACAAGATTGCTCAGTGTTAATAATTTCGGCATAACAAAACCTAAGAGTAACGATTTGGATCTCTATAACGAAGGTAATAACATAACAATTGGAATACTGAAACATGATCAAATCATTTGTTTACTTCAACTTGAAGCTACATTTCGTTAAGAGGATTATTAAGCCTCATTAGCAAATAATGTCAATTCTGCTATCATTAAAACAACACGAACATAAAATGATGGATGTCCATTAAATTCTATAATTACTGAATTCCAGGAAGCTATTGGAGTCTATCAAAATGCAGTTATCTTTGTTGATCCAGAGCCAATTAACTTGGAACCTAATGATGGACTCTTCACGTGACAGCAATGAAATGTTTACTTGATGGGGCGATTCGTTGAAACTGTCATGGTCTCTTTGGAATCGATTTAGGTGTACAGAAGGCCATTTGTGGCCGCAATTTTATTTTGTTTGCTGATCGTGGATACAATTTTTTGAGCATGAACGTGGTAGTAATTTAAAAAAAAATTGGTGTACAGTTCAGTGGAAATTTTATAATTTCCTATGTATTATCACTGGTCAACAATGATTTTGTTGCCCTGGATGTGAAAGTGGTTTCG
>CAJQZN010036234.1:0-22949 GCA_907164685.1 Colias eurytheme | reverse complement strand
TTCGATAATTCTTTTTTTATTATATTCCTTGAAGTACGAGGATGGTTTTTATGTAGAGAAAACGTAAATATGTACCACGGGCAAAGCCGGGGCGGACCGCTAGTTTAGAATAGATTTCTTCTCGAAAAGTCATTTCTGAATATCCCTACTATTTCTAATTGAATCCGGACAAAGTAGGGGCAGATGGTTAGTCACAAAGGTAATACATTTCTAATTTACGAACTATCAATTGACATTTAAATACAAATCTCTACCATTATACTTCGTGACATCAAAAGGGCTTAGGGCACCTGAAACATAAATTATTGACGTCAAATACTAAATAATATGGTTTTTAAGTACAGCTTTGATAAAGCGAATTTGATTTCTGATTTGTTGATATGACGATCTATAAGTCAGGATTTAATAGTTTTTTACTATAATAATATTATTATATTATTATTATAGTAATTAGAATATATTATCTATATTCGTATTATTAGAAGCTTTAACAAAAAAACTATACATAAATAATATAAATAAACCTAGGTAAAATAAATATCAGGCTCCTGAATTAGTAAACTAAACACGCACGGGAGAAAACTTTTAAATAAGAATAAGAATCAATATTGGTTTACCTAGTCGAAAGTACAGTCGAATTTTTACACCTTTTTTGAAGTCGGTTAAAACCCCCATAACCCACATACCATTTCCCGCCAAAGCGTTTGTAAATCATATGTTTATCCATCGTTAATGATGCCTTGACGCCCGCCTGTCACCCCACAGCGTACTCAAGGGCCATTGTAATGCTGATACTGTGTACTTAAATCCTCGTATTGTGAACCAAATGCGAATTTAAGTGTTTATTTTGTGGACTCGTGAATTCGTATGTATGAGGTGTAGCTGTTTTTGTGGATTTATGATGTGAAAGGTAGATAAACGCTTTGTAAAATTATGGTTTATGAAGCGAATGAGTGATTTCAGTGACCTGATAAAGTTGCTTGTAAATCTGTAAAGCCGTTTCGTAGATATGCGAGAGCAAACAGACATAAAATATTGACACATTAATTTCATTTCTTCATTCAAAGATTACTAACAATATTTATTATATGTACCAACTTACAAATCAATCATAGACAATAGAAACACTGCAATTATATAGTGTTAATATCTAAATTTTAAACTACATAAATCATGCCGACAAAACGTCGTTACACATGTAAATTATGCCATAAATGGTTGAACTTTTCATCTTAAAACGCAATATATCTAAAACCGTCACGTAAAATCCTTTGCACTGCGAATAACCGGTTCATAATAATCCTAACGGAACAATTAGTGTCCGAGAAGGGTCCCTTGTGGGACGCCGCAAAAACTAAATTACTTATGTTTGCTGAAACTAGCGGACTTAATTAGTAAAACTTTGCAGCTTAGTTTTTGCTTGCTAAAATGGTATGGTAAGATAGTAATTTGTAATCTACATGCGTTTTATAATGTTATATATTAATTTATCACTATCCACTATCAACTTTTCCATCCTCTTCGTGTATTCGATTCAAATTCAAGAAAATTAAGTTTAGTTTAAGTTCGTCTTAGCTCAAAATATTATTTGTACTTAGTATTTGTAAACAATCTCAGATCTATAAATAAACGCCAAGCTTAGCTACCAAGCGTTAGTTAATTCATTACACTTTTATCAACCATATATTTTCCAATATCTTCAGTTATTTTTAAAGCACATATATTGTTAAATACATTGTCTACAACGTCGGTTAGTCTGTAAATCGTCGCATACCAAATTGCCAATTTACATTTGAAATTGGCGCAAAGCTCAACAAGCGATTTGGGGTTCCAGCGAGAGAAATTAATATCTACATGCTAATTTTATTATCTCGAATCGTATTTCCAATACGAGTTTTTAATTCAACATTGATTGTATTTGAATATTCAAGTGCTTGTAATTCGCTTTTATTATTTCGCATATTGTGAGGGTCATCAGTTTACGCTTTAGTGGTCGACTTTTCAATTTTGTTTGATGTGTTTGGATTTCTTTTAGTGATGTAGGATTGGAAATCTGTATTTTGTAATCAGTGATGGTATTATTATCTACCACTCACTAGTAAGGTTTAAGTAGGTATAGGTGACATCTACCAACACGCACTTGGATAAAGTGGATGATTTCCTTGAAATGCCAAGAATTAATGTGAAATTATATACTACTGTGATTATATGATGATGCTGGTGTTAAAAAGAATATTCTATATAAGTCTAAATTACTCATATGGTCTGATTACACTCAATTTGTGTGTGCGTGTTTTGTATTCGTTACCATGACGACACGTATCAAATTTTCGACGATAAAGCAGTCCAATTTAGTTGCAGCTATGTTTAGATGAAACATTTGCAGTTCATTAAACAAAATCATTAAGCTATTGCATTGCTTCTATCGCAAGCCTTGAGCGCGGGGACCGAATCTAGAAATTCCGTAAGGAAAAAACCTCACGCTCCCCACTCCGACGGGCGGAGGTGTGGCTTGAAGGCATGCTATGCAATAGCTTTACCGCGGCAGTCCCCGAGTGCCACACGTTTTTTTTTTATAAATTTTTGGTAGGTAATAGTTAGCTATTTGTTTCTTGTATATCAATATCTAAATCTAAAATTTCAACAGGATTTGATGTAAAAGTAATAACTTCTTGTTTTAATTAATTAAAGTACCTATTGAGTTGATACTACCAATATGACTGTAGGTAGTATTAAATAATATTTGAGTCTCTAGATTTTAATAAAGCTGAGTGTAGGTCCCTTTTATAGCACAAACATTTTTGTATTTTATTGTTATAAATTCCTTCAATATAAAACATTACATCGTTTCTTTACTTTATTTCAATTGGACGTAAATGTTATAACATTTTCGGTAAATTTAAAAATTCAAAGCATTTGTTCAATAACAAAAGATAAATCGAACAATGAGAGAAGTTATGAAAAATTCACACAATAATTCAAAAGTCCAATGAATGTATAATGATACAAAAAAAACTTACAAAATTTACATGTCCATTGAAAAATGTTAAGCCCTTTAATCGGTCTGCCAATTCAAATATAAAAGCGGTTTGTTGATTTAGGATTAATCTCAGTGCATTTAACTGCGCAAATCTATGTATTTTCATTAATACCATTGTTAAATAATTGATTGAATGTTGAAATAATTGAGCCAAAAACCTCTGTGTTCAACCACTATTAACGTCATGTAATAAAGTAGATAACATATTTTTTATTTGTATGAAAACTTAGGAATAATTAACATTCGTACAACAAAGGGAAACTATGTATATTGTATATCTATAAAAAAAAAACTTCGAAGACAAGACGTCCCTGGAAAAATAAATAATTGAAATTTTATCATTTTAATACTACCAACTTGTCTGCAGTAATCATGGAAACTGTACGTATTTTCTTTTGTTTTTTTTCTATCCGTAATAAGTTTTTGCGCGTATTTTTGTTTGACGGTAAAGCCAGATATGTTAAAAACATGAAGAAATACCTTATAAATAAAAGTGATGTTTAAAGCGAAATAATATTTGTAATAACATCATCATCAGCAGTTCATATTTTAACTTCAGGTTAAAAAGTTCATGTAATGTCTTAGACCGCAGATGCCACAAGGTACTTAAAATGTACACAATTCTATTCCACATTTTAAAATATTAAAAACGTTTATACCGTGCACTATGAATTAAAATAACTGTACCACGCCTTTTACTTTATAGGAACATGAAAATTTAATCAAAACAACACTAAGTTTAAGTGGCTAGAAAGGCCTTTGCACATTCATTACTTTGATCAATGAAGCGGTTCACGAATGGGTTCTTTTGAATTCAAACTATTTTAACGAAAATTTGCTTGTTGTATGAGATGGTTAATATTCTTGAGTGGATAAAGGGCAGTGTTGTTATTTTATCCGACTGCGTAAGGAGGGTAATGTTTTTGTGTTGGTGTTTTGTTTGAGTCTTGAAAAGAGATGTTTGTAAGTTTGCTTATAACCATTGGCTTACAAATTGATGTTGATGGATACACTTTTAAAAATATACTTCGATATTATTATTTTTATGTAATATCCAAATATTTAAGTTTCAATCGTACGAATCAACGTTAAAAGGGATAAAACAGCTATTCAAACACCTACACAATCTAAAAATATCGCTCTCATACAAAAAACATTTTCAATACATTAAAAAATATTGCAAAGAAAAACATAAAGTATATCAATCGACATTAAAACGGAGCTGTCCACTCGAAGTTTTCCAATTTAAACTTTAATTGTTATCTTTTAATCGAAAAAGAATTCAAAATGGCCGCTTTATTTTTGTTTTACGCGAAACTCATGCTAATATTCCGACTGATGTTTTGATTCGCTCGGAAAATTTTAACGAAGTATCTCTCGATTCGATGAGATTCATAATTAACTTACTTGTTAGCACTTTTATAATATTGACTTGTTAGTGTATTTGAATAGAAGCATTGAACTTTATACTTTTTGTATTTTATTGTTTTTTGATTTGAAGTTCTTAATTGATTTGCCATTGATTTTTTTTAGTTGAAGAGTTTAGAAATTGAGAGCAAGTAGCGTGATGAAAAATAACTATGTACCCTATATAATTTTACGCTCATATTATCTTTATTAATTTTAATTAGGTACATACAATTCTAAGTATAATATGGCCAAAATAATCTGTACGTGTAACAAATGTATATAAAATAACCAAGCTTTTAATTTATATTATTACTAGCGGTCCGCCCCGGCTTCGCCCGTGGTACATGTTTACGTTTTCTCTACATAAGAACCATCCTCGTACTTCAAGGAATATAATAAAAAAAGAATTATCGAAATCGGTTCAGCCGTTCTCGAGTTATGCGCTTACCAACACATTTTGCGATTCATTTTTATATATAAGATTATAAAAAACTCATCGTAATGAAACCTCTATGATTTTTATAAAGACTAAAAAATATTTTTACAAAAACACTAAGTATACTATTTCCCACAAATAAATTTTGGAAAGCTTTCAAATTTATCGAAAAAGAAACCTGATTTATCCAAGAGTCGTAAAACCCAATCCCTAAGAATAACTTGTATGTAAAAAGAATTGTTAGTATTTATGTAGGTAGCTGTAGTTATTTATAAAGATAGGTCGGTCCTCTATGCCTTATCAAACTTTTATTCTACTTACACGGTATGAACCCTTGTAAATATAAATCAAAAATTTTCTTTATCCCACCATTTTAACTTATTTCTGTAGAGAAAATTAAAAATATAATACATTTGATTGTGGATTTTATAAATTACTAGCGGTCCGCCCCGGCTTCGCCCGTGGTACGTATGAAAAATAGATGTTGGCCGATTCTCAGACTTACCCGATATGCACAGAAAATTTCATGAGAATCGGTCCACCCGTTTCGGAGGAGTATGCAGACTAACATTGTGACACGAGAATTTTATATATAAGATAACTCCTAGATATCAATTCATTAATTGAGTATAATAAACCACATGGTAAACATTTGTTAAGCAAGTTAATAAACAATTACTAGAAACTAAATAAAATCTCTTTAGAGAAACTGGGAATATAAGGCCGACTGACTTGACAGAATGTCGGTTAGGGATGCTGTGGAATGCATCTAAAATCCCAATGGATACTGTGGACGAACATTTATGTATCAGTGATTGAGACTGACTGAAAACTTTACCAATAGAGTTGAAAATATTAAAAGTATGAAGGCTTAAATATAAACAATCAAATTCAATTAATTGAAAATTGAAATTAAATCAGACCAAAACAGCGGAAATAAGCATCAATCAGGAACCTGCTTCACAGAATGCCGTTTACACTCGAAACGCTCTGTAAATTTACCCTCAAATTTTACGATTTCTCGAAATCCACTCAACTCAATCACGTTTTCAAATAAATCAACTTGTTGCTGAATACTAGCGTTTCCAGAAGATTCGATTGTGAACGCCTCATTTTGTCGCCAGCTCTGTTTACAGAAAAACGGCACGGAATATTTGGGTCGCGTCTGACTAGAACAAAGGCTGAGGAAACAAAACCTGTCCACAACTATAATACACTCTTCGCTCGTTGGTACTATTCTTTATTTCAATCCCCTTGATCCAGACCTGTCTGCTAATATTTTCAAACGTACATTTTTCACGGGAACTCATCATTTACATTTTACATGTTACGTTTTATTTGTCATGGAAATACAAAACTAGCCAGTCATTTGTTATATTTTAGAGCATTTTAACATGTATGTATCATTGGAAAAGATTATATCCAAATATGAAAAGTAAATGCTCTGAAACAAGTACAATAAAACGAAAAATTAAAAAGGTAAAATTCTTCGAACGAGCCTCAGTGGTGCTCAACGGAGTAGTTTCAAAAATGTTTTTAGTATTCCAACGGCGCCATTGCTAGGCTAGACTCGGATTTCGCTTTTCATCTCCTGTATTTCCCTGAGGATTGCAATATCCACGCGAAAGAAGACGCCAAAATGCGCTATTGTGATTAAATAAAGCAGGACAACCGAATGTATCTTGCAAAAATCGAGCTCAGTCGAGAAGCGATCCCATAAACACAGATAAAGCCGAGCAGTCGAGACCCAAAAACCAAACATTAGTGGATGAAATTTACGTCTCGGTTTATGTGCCACTCGAATTTCAATGAAATGGCTGAAGCATTTCTTCGCCCATACATGTAGGTAATAAACGGATTTAACAAGAATCCTTTCGGCCTGCCTACACGCTTTCGACCTTTTTTCTTGAATCCTCAGCGTTTTTGTAATATTTACTTACTTATATTTCACTAGACTTGCAAACTTTTTGATCATTAATTCTTAAACTTGGACGGTTCTTCGTTATTTGAGTTCGCCAAGGTCAGACTGATATTACGTTCTGTATTTTTCTTCGCAAACTTCAGTTTTAGAATTTGGTTATCTTTACAAATTAATCTTGGACCTTTTATCATGTACTTGATTGTTATTTTAAATTTAAAGAAAATGATATACCTATCCTGCATAAAGTTAAAATAAACTTGAAAATAATATGTTTGAAGTTAAATTAATTTCATTATCGATAATATGGAAAGGATTGAGGTTATCAAAGCAGAAATAGGAATTTTTGGAAATAGAAATTCAGAATTTCATTGTGCGATAATCACAAAGATTAAAGAAGCAATGGCATTTAATTTTCGAGAAATCTTCGAGATTAGAGCAAAAGATGAAATTTGCATTAATTTGACAAAACGTAATCCAGTCGTTAACAAGTCGCAAACTCAATGTTGTATTGTAATCGCAGTCCCCGAGGAAGTAACTGAAAATTGAATTTCTTAATTGCCTATCCACTGCAGAGGATACTTTGATGAAGTCGGGGGTTCGGTCATCGGGTGGTTTCCCAAAAATTTTCATTAATATTTTTTTCCCTCTACGCCACGGGCCTCGTGGGAAAAGTTTTTTAATCTCAATCGCGGAGCGGTTGTCAGAAGCCAAAATTACATTTACCTTAGACTGTACTAAATGTTTTCATCTCGAATAAATCAAGCTATCGGCATGTCGGTCGAGATGTATTGCGTAATCGAAGTACGAAAACATTTTATTGGCGGAATATAATATGGCTTCCAAGTTTTCCTTTATTTATTACGATGTAGGGTTTGATATAAATTGTTATTTCGAGTATGATACATGCTTGTACTTTTGCCGGTTAATATGTTTTAGATATTTTTATACGTTCTGAAAGTAGATATCACATCATTTTCGATGAAATATGTACATGTTGATTCGTGCATTAGTTGATTGGTGTATCGAAAAATACGAGTTTAGAAATACTTATTATGAACTGATATTGTATACTTTCATATTTTTTTTAATATAGATAAGTATTCATTAGATAAAATTGTACGGCCTTTCTTTCTTTCTCCCTAACGCCTTATTTTTTTGCTCACCCACCTCCTTTTAACGTCTCTCCTTACATATTACTTACGGTGGCCTGGAAGAGATCGCTACCTAGTGATAAGGCCACCGTTTGTACACTTTGTTTTCCTCTTACCTGTACTTTATGTGTCTCTATTTCCTTTGTGTGTGCAATAAATAATTAAATAAATACGGCCTCTTGATGCTACATGACTTAACATTTCTTCCGAGATGTTATCAAATAGAAAACAGAAGTTATTTTCTCCTAATTCAATTTCCGTTTTCGTATACAACATCTCTGAATCCTCTGGGGTAAGTTATACCCACACTTGACAGATTTTTGTTCTAAGATTGTTCGAGACGACATTAGTAAGGTAAAATAAGGAATTAAGAAATATTATTCTTTCATTACATTATCTGATGAAAATGTAATGTTTGTTTTTGTTCATAACATTCGGTTAAGCATTATAATTTATAGGTGCTGGTGTGTTGTTATTGTTGTTTTTAATTAAAATTTATTCCACAAGTTTACTAATAAAATAGGTAAGGTGTATGCTGTTGTCGAATTTATATGAAGGGAAAATATGAATCCAGTTTCACCAATTTACTGTTAAACTTACAAACCAACTAAGTATTTAATTATTAATAATATTTATTATTTAAAATATTTTTTATTAATATAATAATAACCCATTTTCAAGGACCAGGGAATATTTTTGAACGTGTTAAATTAATTTACGACCAATAACATTTTACACTTTTTTTTAATAATACTTTGACATCATCTTCTCTTATTTTTGGTTGCAAAACGTTCATGCTATAATCACGAAGGAACACACACATGTGTCATAATATTATAATGGATATTCCTACATTTAACTTTGCTTTTTCTATGTGGAAATAGAATCAATCGTATATTATATGAGTTATTGTATATTTCTTTGATTGACATCCACGAAGACTCCAAACGACGCGACGCGCTCGCTCTTAAAATAAAAATGAAGTAAACAAAGTCCCAAAAATTCTCATAACAGTTTTATCACAAAAAGTAAATTTATAAGACGGCAGTAGACGTAGATTACGTTGAAGATGGCGGCAGTGGCGTCATTTATTATGATTTATTTCTATATTACATACAGTGGAGTACCCCGGCTTCGGAAAGGGATACGCAGGTCGAATTTGATTTTTCCTCACTTATTGTAATGTATGATATTAAGAATGAACATGAAGAAGGGTACGGGAGGATATTGTTGATGTTTTAAATGACATGAAAAAAATAAGAGACTTTTTCACTGGAAACAGTATAAACGGATGTAAAATTACTTTTAATATTACAGTTTCACAGTCCGATAAAAAATTTACCAAAAGAGGTTCACGATTCAGTTGTGTGAGGTCCATTGAACAGGTACAGCTCGGTTTTTTGAAGTGAAACTTCTTTATCGGGGTTGGAAAAAAATTTAGTGTAACATTTTTTCGTAACGCGTGACATCTTTTTCTTATCCCTACCACGCGAGATTCGACGTATTTCTGTAAAGTTGCATATAGTACATTATTTTTTGAAAAATAAGGTCATAAAGAAGTTTCACTTCTTACGTGTGTACACTAGTACACGCACACATTTTTTTTACACTGGCTCTTGCGCAGTTGTCTATCTCAATCAGATTAGTCACGTTGATCAAAATTCCGCTAAAAATACCTATAAATTGAACTTACGAATTTAATTTTGCCCATTAACTATTTTCGATTGACCTAACCTTAAAATGTTAATATCTGCCATATTTCTAAATACGATAATACACACTGCAGAGGTATAAAGTAGGTAAGTGTAGTATAATTGAAACAGCATGATTTATTCGTTTCGTGAAAACATTGTGGGACCGGAAAGGGTTCGGAGAGGTACAGTGAAATATGGCCTTTTAAATTCCTTTCCTTTGTTAGCGTTATTTTTTCGCGACAGTGAAGATTACACCATCTATCTTACGGTCTAGTAAATTGGGAACCGTGATAGCATAAACAATGAGATATGGTTTAAAGGATTTAGCTTTGATTGTCTAGATAATTAATATGTTGAAGTTGCGGGGTTAGGTTAGTTAGGGAGTTATTACCTACGGTTTTTCTTTTTATGAATCGTTGTTTTAATTTGTTTTCTTGCAGTATGTCTTTGGTTTTGTGCTTGTATCATGTTCTCTTTCTTTTATTTATTATTGATCGATTAATAGACTTTAACTCAGGTTATTTTTTTGTCTAATAATAATTGTACATTTTTTGGGATCGGGCATTATAATTGATATTTAAACATACTGTTTTGTCATATTTTTATATAGGTGGCAACTATTAACTATCGCTATTAATTAGTAAAACATTTTAATAAGTTTGTATTTTATTTATTCATAAATACATTTTACAATTATTGTCAAATATCTCCAATTTCCAAAACAATAGCAATATAATATTGTAATTGTTACCTTAACTAATTTATAATTAATACAAATCGAAGTACCCACCACATAATAATACAGCATATTATTCTGCAACTACCAGGGTCTCAGAATTGATCCCAGGCTTCCTTATTGATTTTAAGACCTTTTCCTTCGTTCCCTGTATTTGTGCTGTCAATATTTGATATCTGCCGACCCTACTTTAAAAGTGAAGTGTGTGGAATGAGGACATATGTAAGACAAAATGTTTTCGGAATCTATTTTTAAGTTGGCCTATATTACCTTGTGCAAAAATAAAAATAAATACTTCGTGGAATCGGAAAGATTGAGCATTCTATTTAAGGAAGACTGTTTTAACAGACAGTTTATTCAGATTTTTTGACAGCAACCACCTTCGCTGTTAAGTTTTAGTACAATCTATTTTCTAATAATGGGAACAGATGAATTTAAAATATAACTAAAAATAAATAATATAACAAATGTTACATTTGCATTGCAACAAACAGACTTAAAGAGTACATCATTTGCATAACGGTTCATTTACATCAAACGAGCGAATGCTCATTCTAACCCCACCATGTCAAATTAATAAAATTCTTAGTCAAATTAATAAAATTCTTAGCGAAAACAGGCGTAGAGCATTCTTTCGTTGTTCTTAGTACATTCGAAAAGATTCTATGCAATTTTCTAATACTGAATAACACTGAATTTACGTTTACACTAAAAGATCACGAAATAATGCTCTTGCTCTATCTCTAGCTCTATGTTTGTTTGATCTAAATGCACCGCAAAACCGTAATAATATGAACTTATAAGATTTAAATATATGTTTCAGTTTCCTTTCTATTAATGTATGTCACCAATATAAGCTTATTTCTTTCAATACGTCAAGTCAAGCCAATATACAAATAGACCAAGAAATAGACCTTAGCGCTGAGACAAACGTCAAAACGATAATGCTGGCCATACACGCTAGGGTGTACCTGACAGGTTTGCCTGTGCAGTTACGCCTGTCAGGTAAAGTTGAGTTAAGAAGAGGACATACACGCAGCAGTAAACCTTCACAAACTTTCATTTGAAACCATGCCTTCGGCCGCGGCGCTTGATATCGAAGCAGTAGCATTAATTGGTTTATTATTTATTTTATTGAAGAAAAAGAAATATAAACGAAGATACCGTGAACGATGGTGCAAACCATGGTTATTGCAAAGAAAAGATTACTCTCGTGTGAACTTGTTGAAAGAATTGAGATTTCAGCCGAATGATTTTTGCAACTATCTACGAATGGATGAAAAGACGTATCTCAAACTATTAGCAGCTGTGACTCCTTTAGACATATGCACGTGTTTCCCTGCTAGCACTCACTGGACAACTGACGACTACGTCGAACCGCCCCATACACGCTCAGGTTTGCCTGCACAGTTAAACTGCACAGGTATACTCACGCGTAAAAAATATCAATTTTCAATATTTTTTCTGTCGCCTGAACAGGTGTGAAAACTTGCACAGTTCTGTAACATACACGCTCCGGTTTACCTGAACAGGTGACCTGTACAGGCAAACCTGTCAGGTACACCCTAGCGTGTATGTAGAATACGCTATCGATACAAATTGACTTAAGCGTATGATGTTTTGCCTAAGGATTCGGTCACCCTACGTCATCGTCGTTAGTAGTGTGACCGAACCATTACCAAAATGTCATGAGATTATGACAATAATTATTAACGTTAGCAGTTTCTATTCCTTAGCGTTATTCTATTCTCTGACATTCGTCTCAGCCTGCTTATATATTATAGTTGTCACTTCTATTTTGGTTATAGGTAAGTTCGTTCAAATTTGGCGAGGACCCTTATGTAGAATGTATGAAACATACATAATGGATGAATTCAAAGTTTTGTTTGATCGTAGGCGAAGGATTTCGGTATTTTAACATTATAATACATTTTATTTGTACGTGGTTTATAAATTAATGTAATTTTGGGTTTGTTTGGAAATATTGAGAGGCTTCAAACTCAAACATTTATTCAATTATACTTCTTCTACAAGCACTTTTCAATCGTCATAACATATTTTTAACATTTAACACCTTCGTTTGGATATAGATTGATGTTGAATATTTTGGTACATAAATTAAAAATTGCCTTTGATCTCGCGGTAAATTTTTGCCTATTGCCTACGCTCATTGTATTTTTATTTATTTTATAAGGTTATCCAACCTGTTACATATTTTATATAGCTTATAGATATAGTATGCTTATAATGCTTGCATAGATAAAATTTATAACAAAACGTATAGTTAAATGAATAATCAGTATGGTGCTTGTCTGCAAAAAAACAAACACAAATATCAGATTATTCCGTTTCCAAATTTGCTCACAGCTGACATATCCATAACAAAAAACCTTTTGATATGTCAAATATCTAAAAACCGATCACAAAGCATTTCTCATTCAAAAACAGAAACACAAGGCTATCGCACTCCCGATACAACAATTGTAATTGACTCATGATCAGATATCCGATTGTGATGTTGACCGTGCAATGTCAAATGTGCCAGTTCTAACGTAACTCGGCCACAGAAAACTAGTTAACTGCAAGTCTTTTAACTTTGACAAATGTATTGTTTTCGTTTTTTTGCAGACTATAGAACTTGAATCTTTTTGTCAGAGTAAATTGTAACTAATGACCCACATGTTTAGGTCAGTTTTTCCTTGTGTATTCCTACGTGATTCTTTACTGGTACATGTAACTGTCAGATTCCATTTGGTCTACGAAAGCTTTTTATATCTAACTAATGATACGATTGCTTAGATGTTAATCGTAGTAGAAGAAGTATACAGGGTTAGTTTTCAATGACCAGCCAAAATTTAAAATTAAGATCTAGATATTAAACCAAAGGTACATTTGAAATATTATTGTCGAATAAAAAAAAATAATAGCAGTCATTTGAAAATGTCTTAAAAATTTCCTAAATCGTAAACACGCGAGCTTATTGAGAATCAATGCACTTGTGTGCGTGCGCGCATCGCCAAATTATTTATGTGTGTGCTAACTTCTACCTATCTAGGTTGTTGAACTGAATTGTGCTTTTGTAATGTTCGTTCGCTTTTTAGTGGCGGACAGGAATTAAATCTAATTAAAAAAAAAACGTTTTTTTTTTCATTAGATCGAAAATGTTATCGATTCTGAACCATATCTGAAAATTTGGCCGGTCATTGAAAACTAACCCTGTATAATAGGAAGTATAAAGCATAGAGCTTTATACATTTTATTCTGGATATATTTGTTATATCTGTACAGCTTTTATTGCTCCGCGGTTTCACCCGCTTTGCTCTGCTCCTGTTGGTCTTAGCGTCATCACATATAGCCTATAGCCTTCCTCTATAAATGGGCTATTTAACACTGAAATAATTTTTCAAATCGAACGAGTAGTTCCTGAGATTAGCGCGTTCAAATAAACAAACTCTTCAGCTTTATAATATTAGTATAGATTATAGATAAATTTGTATTAAAAAAGGCTCAATAAAAGGGAGAGTCAATTTATTTTAGATTATAGCCTATTTTTGTCTGTTTAGCCTTCGCTATTATTTATTATTTGAGTTGTGAACTTTAAGGCAACTTTATGAAATATTAAGATGCCTAAGGCTTAATTTTAAGTCAAATAATTTATGTGTAACTGGAATTTATAGAGATTGTATCTTGGAGTATTGTGTCTTTATATGCTTCTTGCATTGTTGAGAATGGCTCAGGTAATATTTTAAACATGAAAATACTGCATACATTATCATATTCAAATAGATAAAAATAATGTTCTACAGCTCTAGAATAAATTGTCACTACTATAAAATGTGTTCTGAAATAAGAATTGCCTGTGTAACTTTGCAGCAGTAAATTTTATAAGCTCCGATTGGGAAGCTAAGCGACCGGAGCTATGAAAATGTAGAAAAAATGTTATTATTTACATAATATATAATTTTTTATACATTTATATGTATAAAAAATATAACTACCATAAATGTCACACTATATCTGTTTAATATCTAATCAGTTACAATCTCCAAACGTCACCGTTAAATCACAATATATGATTAAATGCAATAAATACAACATCGATAATGAACTAACTTCCAAGTGTGAATAGAATTTACTATTCAAAATTAACTCATTTAACGGTACCACTATCAAAATGAATAATGCCAGAAAAACAAGATTAGGGAAATAGACCAGACATAATGAGCTGACAATCGAGTTAAACTGGTTATGTTGAAAACGATAAAACATTATGTTTATGAGCGCTTAAACGGTCGAAATGTATTCGAAAGTATCGATTTGAATTTATGACACGTTATTTTGATTGGTATAAAGCTTGACAATGTTTTGGTGATGTTTAAGGTGGAAGTGACTATTTTTTTAAATTTGTTAGCAATTTGTATAGTGTAATTCTGTATATCAGACAGTTTATCGATAAAATATTTTATGATAAACAAATTAAGAACAGCATGCTGCGGTTGGTATAATTTGTCACAACATTTTCAAATAAGTAAGAGCTTTAGAGTTACATACTTAAATTACCGGTTATATAGTGATATTGAATTATTATAAAAATTTCGATGATTCAGTAGGTAGGTAAATAGTATTTTTATAAATAAAAGTGATTTTTTTACCATTTTGCAACACTTTTAATGAGTCCTTTTCCTTGTAGCGTATATAACGTCTAACTCTATAATATGCCTATATTTGTTAGTAGTTCATAAGATAAGGTCGTTTAAGCAAATCAACAAGAAACTCTTCAGATTTATCATAAACACATAATATAAGTTTATGTTTCGGTCTATAATATCAAATCACACGTATTATGACAAGAAAGTGCTAATCCAATCTCTCAAAACATCGTACAGTTCTTCAAATTCACACACATTGTAAAAACTGGAGTATGTTCACTAATTCGTTATCACCACTCCAGCTCGCACTTGGCCGCTATGGGAATTCGTATCTCTGAATACGAATGAAGTTTTTACTCAAACATTGCGTTGGGACTCCACTCGGTAAGGAGGTCTAATTTATACGACATTGATAGCGTTCTCTGCAAGTCGGGCGTAATTTAAAGTTCTGCTGTTTAATTTCGCTTTTTGAGTTACGTCTGTTTTTGTTGAGGTTTTATAGACGAGACGAGATTCGAATTGACCATCTTGTAACGGGCACATGGCTTAAAAATTTTTAATACAGAAAAACGTAGATTATACCTACATGGATATAATTTAGTATTTTGTCATTCTTAAAATAGCATCACATCATTAGCATTTCAAAAATGTGCAGAAAATATAAGCATTTGTAGAGTGAACTCTACTATTTTTTATTCCATGGATTGTTATTATAAGTTTTAATGCATTTTATAACGTAATCTATGGCATACACACAGCAGTATATAATATGAAGCCAAGCGCTGAAAATATAAATATTACATAAAATTTATGATAACAGATACAGATTACTTGTCTTAATATTAATATTTTCAAATATATAATTCAGACATTGTACAAAAAATTTGATACAAATAACGATACCACACCAATCACTTAACATTCAGAATTCCACAGTAGCAATTCTCGAGATGATAAAATTGACATAGTGGTATAGTATAAAAACGTTTCATCAACCCACTCAGAAGGCTGGTCACGTTTCCTCTGACCCTCGTCACCCATCTGTCTGTCACAGGCTGAATCTTGGAGGTTACATTTTCTCTTTTTTAGGTGCAAAAAGGTTCCGTAGGGAGTGGTAAAGTTAATAGATTTCGTACAGGTGTAATTACTTAATGTGATAATTTATAGAGTATATTGGTGGCGTATTATAACAGGAGGTAAGGTTTATAACGCGTGATTTTATTAAGTTTATGAAAAGGATACCTATTTCTTTTAGTATGATGAGTCGAGAGAATTTGCTCTTATCATCACCCTTTTTAACCGACTCCAAAAAAAGGCGGAGGTTCTCAATTCGGCCGGTATATTTATTGTTTTATTTATTAATACTTTGTAACAAATTATTACCACTGTATGGACTATTTTCAGAAAACATTACCACTGTAAGTAAATTGTGTTTGAAAGGTCCGGTTAGATAGTTAACCATAACGACTCCTATTTCTACAAAACTCATATAGCGTATACCCTGATTTAAATAAAACCACCACTGTAGTAATATTGTTTTTAAATTACAAAAAAATCTACTCTTTTTTGCATTCATCACCAAATATAACCAACAAGCCACGGCTAGTGATTATATTTAATTAAAACATTACATTTGTATGAACTATCGGGTGTGGCTTATCATAGTTGATTGAACATAATTTACGGCTTAGCGGCTTAAAATTTATAATTTAAAGTCTATCTAGTAAATAATATTATAATACCAGTAACTTTTTGTTAAAATTTGCGGTTTGTAATGAGATTATTTTTAGCAGTTAATGTAAATATATAGAACAGTAGCTTCTGTTGGTCTTAGCGTGACTATATTAAAGCCTTCCTCGATAAATGGGGTATCTGACTCCGAAAGAATTTTTCAAATCGGACCTGTAGTTCCCGAGATTAGCGCGTTCAAACAAACAAACTCTTCAGCGTTATAATATTAGTGTCGATTTCCGTCTTCTAAGCGTATTAATAGTTGGCTTATCAGGAAACGTTATTTTGTTGATAGATTAAACAGAGAGATTTCTATGAATAGCTTAGAATTCTGTTTGCAATGGAATTCTTGTCATTAGTGTTCGAGTAATGGTCATATCTTATATATAAAATTCTCGTGTCACAATGTTAGTCTGCATACTCCTCCGAAACGGGTGGACCGATTCTCATGAAATTTTCTGTGCATATCGGGTAAGTCTGAGAATCGGCCAACATCTATTTTTCATATGTACCACGGGCGAAGCCGGGGCGGACCGCTAGTTATACTATAATATTATACATATTAATAATTAATAGCCATATTATACTATAATATCGATGTTGCAGAAGCTTTTTCGAAAAAAGCTCGAGGGTTGAATCGAGAGTTCATTAATATCTACAATATATTTTTATTTCAAAGTTCATTTATTAATTATTAATTTGTGCTTACGGGTCTTATTATTTCAATCCAAAATCTGCAAATCATGCACGACTTGACCAATTTTTGTTCTTGTATTTATAAAATCTTATCTGGTGAAATCTTAAAGCACATAAAAACTGTAACGCAAATAATTATCAATTAGATTGTATTTATTGATCAATAAGAATTATGTTAACGTAATATAGATATAATTATATTATCATTTAATCTTTATGGCATGTTAATTATATTAAATAATTGATAATAATCTCGTTTAATCAATCAATTAGACATTAAGGTCGTTACTTATGTAATACGTTCGATAAAATTTGTCAAACTGACCACTGACTGGTCATGTTTCTGCTTCAGTGGTCAAGTGGTAAAAGTGAGCACAATTTAAAGGTCCTCGGTTCAATTCCTTTCGAGATAACAATCTTTTAAGGATGCGTATAATATTATTATAGACTACAGGCCCATGTTGAAAAGTTTATGGGCCGATAATTATTTTTTTATTATATTCCTTGAACTACTAGGATAGTTCTTATGGAGAGAAAACGTAAATATGTACCACGGGCGAAGCCGGGGCGGACCGCTAGTAATCTTATATATAAAAAAGGAATCGCAAAATGTGTAAGCGCATAACTCGAGAACGGCTGAACCAATTTCGATAATTCTTTTTTTATTATATTCCTTGAAGTACGAGGATGGTTCTTATGTAGAGAAAACGTAAACATGTACCACGGGCGAAGCCGGGGCAGACCGCTAGTATAATATAAAAATGAAACCCGTTTTCCTTGGTCACGGCATCACGCGTGAACGGGTGGACCGATTTAGATAATTATATTTTAATTATATTCCTTGAAGTACGAGGATGGTTCTTATGTAGAGAAAACGTAAATATGTATCACGGGCGAAGCAAGGGAGGACCGCTAGTATTCTAATAAAAATATCATTAGACAAAAACAAGAAACAGCGAATAATCGAGTACCTACGTTAGAAATTTATCCATTAAAGATAAACCAAAAGTCCGCCCGTGCAGAAAAATCATGCTCGAAAAAGCTTGGAATTTAAGTCGAAACTTAAACAAATCCTTTCCTGAAGAAAGTAAATTAGATCCGGAAAGAAAAATATTTCGGAAAATTTTTATAACGCAGTATCTACGTCCTTATTTTTGTTAAAATATCGAGTTGCTGAAGATAAACAAGATATTCGCTTGAACGCTGAAACAATGGGCTATTGTTACTGCCACGAATAGATTTTCCGTGTCAATATATTTTAACTATTATTGTAAGTTTGAACGTAGATGAAGTATATTTGTAGATGTGAAGCATGCTTCAATGTGAATTGGTGACGTCATTGCAGCTTGTCCAGCGAAAATCTATTCAAATGCTGAACGCTATAGGTTTGGTGCTCATTTGTCTTCTGCACTAGGAAACGTATAAATTGTGTCAATGTTGCAGAGTAATCTTTGTCTCATTAAAATCAGAATATATACCATAGCAATGTAATGAATGAAAGCTCTTAACTTTCATTCATTTCATTTCATTCATTCATCATTTATAACTTTTTTAAGTTCCCAATTTGTTTCTCATTTTGTTTTGTATTCAGTTAGATAAAGATATTTCGTAATATTTCGATTTTAATGCTGCAAAAGATAACTAAGCAATTTCAATTAATTTCATGTGTTTATCATTCAATTAAAAACAAAGTCAGAGACTATATTAACATAGCTACATAAATATAAACTACTAGATTTCCGCCCGCGGCTTCGCCCGCGTTTGCAAAGGAAAACCCGCATAGTTCCTGTTCCCGTGGGATTTCCGGGATAAAAACTATCCTATGTGTAAATCCAAGTTATATGTGTGCTAAATTTCATTGTAATCGGTTCAGTAGTTTTTACGTGAAAGAGTAACAAACATCCATACATCCATACATCCTTACAAACTTTCGCCTTTATAATATATATTAGATATTAGATATTAGACTAGATATTAGATCTACTCAAGATTTCCCAAAATATAACCTGACTAGCTTTTCGTCCGCAGCTTTGCCCGCGTTGTTCCCGTTGCCATGCGATTTTCAGAATAAATTATGTTAATCCAAGTTACCTTCTATGTGTGTGCTAAATTTCATGAAAATCGGTTCAGCAGTTTTTACGTGAAAGAACAAACAAACAAACATTAAAATTTATAATATTAGTAGGATAATTTTAGAAACCAAGCTGATAATTATATTTCTCTTGTTTCAGGTACAAAAGAACAGTGACAAATAGTGTTGTGAGTGTAGTGATGTGCTCGTGAGGTCATGAGGACGCCGGGGGCTACGTGGGCGTGGCTGGCCCTCGCTCTGGGACTCACCACCGCGTATACGGACACTGAAGAGTTTTTGAGTGATTTGGATAAACCAGGTAATTTGAGTAGAGGTTAATTTTGGGCGTGAAGATGTGCTTGAAAAAAAGTATACGAAATTTTTTTATCAAAACAGAATACTTACTACGCTTACACATAGGTGAAAGCAAGATTTAATTTTTTGTTAAGGTTGTGACAATTTTTTATCATAATTTAATATACCTACAAAAAATACTATGTATGTATAAGTTATTCTTTTTATTTAACTTATCGCAGATTAAAAGGTTTGAATCGATCCTACAAAACTATTGTTAGGTACATACACCACAGCTAAAATCTTGCCAAACAGTGAAAGTCAAATGATTCAAAATAATAAAAAGCAAAGTATCATAAGTAACAAAATTACAAATAACAATACTCTCATTCTTTATTGCACACACAAATGAAACAGAAGCTTCAATGCTATACAGTTTTGGAACATGAAAAATGATTGCAACGGGAATCCATTTTTAGAACGGAAGCCTCTAGGCGTAAAAATGTCATATCTATTGTATCTATGTCAAAACAACATTTTGTGAACTAACAATCTTGCTATATAATAGAACTAAGCTTAATATTATTCTTCTAAAAATAATTCTGAGAAATCGAATTTAGTAAGGTTGTATTATTAGGTGTTTTTATATGTAAACACTATTGAATGTAGTAGCGATAGTTTATGATCTAGAAGGTCAGTATTATAAGCGTTGCCGCGGGTTGTAGCTAGTTAAAATATATAAACAAGGTAACTTAATTTTTGATAGTTCGTATGAATAAGAATAACATTATTGAAATTATTGCTCTACTTACCAAGTACCTAGTATACATTTTTTATAGTATTAATTCATAATTTTTATCCACATACTTGCCAAATTACGGAGGTTTATTTTACATAGCATGTTAAATCAGGAATATAGATATATTATAGTTAATAATATTCGAAGATTCAAATCAAACATCACTTAAAACGATACAGCCACTTTTTGCAGTCATGAGTCAGTGTGATCTATAAAATCATAAATTTTATCCAAATTCATTCAGCAAATTACATCTTTCATTTGATTTTATTATTTCAGTACTCAGACGTGAAAAAAATGATCCTGCAAAATATAAAATAACTTTTTTTGTAGAAATTATACAAAAAGTTTTAGGATAACTTTTAAAGTGGTTCGTAAAAACCTCTATTCAAAGGCACCTGTTAAACTGTACATGAATGAAATCCGTTGAAATTACCATTTGAATAATTTTTAATCTTTACATCATAAACGCTTGTAAAATTTCATACAAATTTAGATTTTATTTATAGAAATGAATGAAATGATATCTATATCGCATAAAACGGGTCAATTTGCAACTAAAAAATTCGTTACAGTTTATATAGATACAGAATATTTAATTAATTATTATTAACTAGCTTACCGCCCGCGGCTTCATCCGCTTTGTCTAAAACCTAATAAATTATATACTAAAACCTTCCTTTTGAATCACTCTATCTATTAAAAAAACAGCATCAAAATCCGTTGCGTAGTTTTAAAGATTTAAGCATACAAAGGGACATAGGGATAGAGAAAGCGACTTTGTTTTATACTATGTAGTGATTACTGTTTGTTTGTCCATGTAAATCACGCAAAAGATATTGCACGCCTCATAAGCGAAGCGTTGAGGTGGGTACTACTGTCACTTCGCGCAAAACATCTGATTTTTCAAACTTAAAATGTCTTTATGTATCATACATTGCACTTGTAAGATAATACATATACACACATATTAAGAAAAAACACTATTTTTAACGTTCATGATATTTTTGATGTCATTTTTGTTATTTAAACTAGTTAAAAAACAGTTTAAAAAAGTTCTGTCTTGGACGTCCGTGTGTCTGTATGTGCGGATCCTTTTTCTTGTTAACACGATAGCGACCGAAATACTTTACTAATCGAGTCTTTTTTTTTCTCTTACGCTTGAGTATGCTCAGGAATAGAACCCTTTCATTTTTCAGGGTCTGATTCGATGTGGTTTAATTGTTATTAAATAAACAAAAATAATAATTAATAAATATTTATTAAAAAAAAATTATGAGGCGTGCACTTTTGGATTTTCCAAATTATATTTTAACATCGTGTTGATTAAATTCTTACCGAACATTTTATGTTGGATTTGTATTCATCCTTTCTCTAAATTATAACACACATATTAATACACTTCCATTATATACGCGAGTAACATCGGGTCGAATCGCTTGTACGATAATAGCTCCATATAAAACAACATAAAATATCTTCCAAAATATTTTGACAGATAAAACCAAAATGATGGCTGATAATCCCCTTTTCAATCGAATTATCGATGCATAATAATAAATTAAATCATATACATAGTTATATCTGTGGTTATATGTTTGTATAAGCCAATATATTCGTGTTTAAATAGTCAAAAGCTGACGGCAATTTCTACTTTTCCACTATTTATATGAGGGATTAATCGATTTGAATATTTTGTTTCTTTTGACACGCTTATTAAGTTCCTGTATGTTCGTAGGTTGTAGGACTTGTAGGCTGTCCTTTAGACTCGATTTTGACGCACTTATCAAGTGTCGGTTACAAAACAGTAATTTCATGAGTTTTATCTTATTGAAAGGTATTTTAGTTTATTAAAAGTAAACATAATAATTATTAATTATATCATTAAGGATTTTACCTTTAATATAAAGAAATCATACGAGGATGTATGCTTGGAAGAAATCGCTCACGAGCGATAAAGCCGCTCTTTGAACATCTCTACTATAAGCTATCTTAACTATGTAACTTTATCACTGTGTATGTACAATAAAGAGTATTTCATTCATTCATTCATACTCTTTCACGCGAAAACAGCGAAACGGATATTGATGATACTTGGCAGTGATGTAGCTTATGTACCAGAACACTTGAGCCATAGAAATACTTGATTTTTCCCGAGTTCGTCCACGGATGAAATCGAGCGATACAGCTAGTTTTTTATACGAACAATTTCTCTTGCGTATTTAACAGTATACCATCGAAATAATATAGAAATCTAATATTCTAATATTTCTAATATTTCTAATTTCTATTCTAATATTATATTATAAAGGCGAAAGTTT